>CAMQGK010000058.1:277500-427500 GCA_947000775.1 Pterois miles | reverse complement strand
GCAGCTCAGATATCCAGGTGAAGCTCAGACATCCAGGTGCAGCTCAGACATCCAGGTGAAGCTCAGACATCCAGGTGCAGCTCAGATATCCAGGTGAAGCTCAGACATCCAGGTGAAGCTCAGACATCCAGGTGAAGCTCAGACATCCAGGTGAAGCTCAGACATCCAGATGAAGCTCAGACATCCAGGTGAAGCTCAGACATCCAGGTGAAGCTCAGACATCCAGGTGAAGCTCAGACATCCAGATGAAGCTCAGACATCCAGGTGAAGCTCAGACATCCAGGTGAAGCTCAGACATCCAGGTGAAGCTCAGACATCCAGGTGAAGCTCAGACATCCAGGTGAAGCTCAGACATTCAGGTGAAGCTCAATCATAAACTGTGAGTGTGTGATGTTTGAAGCTGGACTGGAAACAACCAATAAATTACATCTAAGCAGTGAGTTGATAGTTAGGATTGGACTGGACTTGATTTTTGAAAACCCACTTACTGTATGTTGCCTTCTATTATGAGAGAAAACCCCTCACAGTGGAGTACTATGTAGGTGTAACAGCTTCATTAACGGCTAAGAGTCCTGCAATGTTGTTGATGAAACACATCATGTGAACAGTGTTTATGGCATGCTGTCCATATCTAATAATGGAGCTAACAGTTCCCTTTACTGTGCTACTGAGAAAACAGCCCCCATCAGAACGTGTTTCTGGTCCCTGTGGACCACTAACAGGACAGCTGGCTGATGGATCCCATCAAGTGGACCTGTCAGTCACAAACAACTGTCCTTCCTGAGCCACAGCTATGTGCTGGTGTTATTCCTGGGTCTCCGTAATGGGCTGTGTGTGTTTGGCTATTATCCCTAAATCTCATGAACTCTGACTATGAGGCGGCTGGTCTTCTTTACCTGGTCCCTGACTAAACAAGGCGTGGACTATTTATAGCCCATGAGCATGGCCCGTCATGTAGAGAGAGGGTCGGTATATCTAGTGTGGTGCTGCTCTGTGTGGGCTGCATCATAAAGCAGCGAGGATACTGCTCAGTCCTCATCATCGGGTCGGTCCTCATCATCAGGTCGGTCCTCATCATCGGGTCGGTCCTCATCATCAGGTCGGTCCTCATCATCGGGTTGGTCCTCATCATTGGGTCGGTCCTTATCATCGGGTCGGTCCTCATCATCGGGTCGGTCCTTATCATCGGGTCGGTCCTCATCATTGGGTCGGTCTTTATCATCAGGTCGGTCCTCATCATCGGGTTGGTCCTCATCATCGGGTCAGTCCTCATCATCGGGTCGGTCTTTATCATCAGGTCGGTCCTCATCATCGGGTCGGTCCTCATCATCAGCTCCACTGAGACATGGTGAGTGGACACGCATTTCATTTACTCACTTAAGTACCTGCAGACTGGTCTGTTGCTGTTATATATTTATATCATATTCAGACATGGCATGTTTGGATGAATTATTCATCTTGCTCTTCGCACACCAATGAAAACGAGTCAATAGAACCCATGGCAATATGCTCATAGTGAATACAGATCATCAATAGGACAGCACTTCACTGTCCTATTGATGATCAGGGCCTATTGATTATTTCTGTAGACCAAATTAGAAAAGGAAAAAAATACTACATGAACTGATAATTGCAGCATGGAAAGGAGAATGGGAGGAGAGGAAATAGAAGATAAGGAAGACAAGGGAAGAGAGGAGATCAGAAAAGAGTAGAGTGAATAAGAGGAAGAGACCAGATGAGAGGAGAGGAGGAAACAAGGAGAGGAGAGGAGAGGAAACGAACAAAGGAGAGGGAACAAGGAGAGGAGAGGAAACAAACAGAGGAGAGGGAACAAGGAGATGAGAGGGAACAAAGAGAGGAGAGGGAACAAGGAGATGAGAGGGAACAAAGAGAGGAGAGGAGAGGAGAGGAGAGAGAGAGAGCAAGGAAAGGAAAAAAGAGGAGAGAGGAGCAGCAGGTCCAGGCTGAAGAAAGGTCGGGTTCAGGTCCAGATCAGAAATAACTGAGTCTATCATTGCTTTTGGTAGCATCACATCACCGGGCAGCAGCAACACATCCTGCCTCCCATTCCATGGCTGTAGGAATCCTCTTAGAACAAAATAAGAAATAAGTGGAGCTGAGCGCCGCCAGAGGTCCCGTCCATGACATATACAAGTGCTCCAAAGCTAATCCACAGCAAGGGCTAGACAGCAGCTGTCGAGAGGCCCGTGAATCTGAGCAACATGATGTCATCTCACTGCATTCCCTCGCACTGTTTTCTCCATTCCTTGGCAGTCGTGTAAATAGCTGCACATAATCCTTGCCTCCCAGGGATTTCTGATCAAACAGGGCTCAGTGCAGCATCCTGTCACCACCCCGGTCCTATGGAATAATCCCCCGTGTGATCCTGGGACTGTGGGAGAGCGGCCAGCAGACCACACCCTGCCAGGCTTAGTCTGCAAATTAATGCAAATAAATTTCACAAAATATTTCCGACACTGGTGTAATCCCTCCTAATGACACCATTGCCCAGTATAAACCTTGGCCCTACACTCTGTAAGTTTGCTGATCATCAGCTGGTTATCACGTGTCTCAGTAAAAGTGATAATGAGAGAGCCAGGAGATGATCACGCCATGAGTCGTGGATCTGATCAGAATGTCACTGTCAAACCCTGCAGGCACCCAAGAAAGCCAAGAAGAGAGCGGAGGGAGGAAGCTCCAATGTGTTCTCCATGTTTGAACAGGCCCAAATCCAGGAGTTCAAAGAGGTCAGTGGCCTCTCTCTAGATGTTTTCTTTCACATTCAGTGTGACAGCATTACCATACCACCCCTGACCATACTACCTCTGATCACACCATACCATCCCTGATCGTACCATACCACCCCTGACCATACCACCTCTGATGATACCACCCCTGACCATACTACCTCTGATCATACCATACCACCTCTGATCATACCATACCACCCCTGACCATACTACCTCTGATCGTACCATACCACCTCTGATCATACCACCCCTGACCATACTACCTCTGATCGTACCATACCACCTCTGATCATACCACCCCTGACCATACTACCTCTGATCGTACCATACCACCCCTGACCATACTACCTCTGATCACACCATACCACCTCTGATCATACCACCCCTGACCATACTACCTCTGATCATACCATACCACCTCTGAACATACCACACCTGACCATACCACCTCTGATCACACCATACCATCCCTGATCGTACCATACCACCCCTGACCATACTACCTCTGATCACACCATACCACCTCTGATCATACCACCCCTGACCATACTACCTCTGATCGTACCATACCACCCCTGACCATACTACCTCTGATCATACCATACCACCTCTGAACATACCACCCCTGAACATACCACCCCTGACCATACCATACCACCCCTGACCGTACTACCTCTGATCACACCATACCACCTCTGATCATACCATACCACCCCTGACCATACTACCTCTGATCATACCATACCACCCCTGACCATACTACCTCTGATCACACCATACTACCTCTGATCATACCATACCACCCCTGACCATACTACCTCTGATCACACCATACCACCTCTGATCATACCACCCCTGACCATACTACCTCTGATCACACCATACTACCTCTGATCATACCATACTACCTCTGATCACACCATACCACCTCTGATCATACTACCTCTGATCACACCATACTACCTCTGATCATACCATACCACCCCTGACCATACTACCTCTGATCATACCATACCACCTCTGACCATACCACCTCTGCAGGCTTTCACTATCATGGATCAAAACAGAGATGGTTTCATTGACAAGAATGACCTGAGAGACACGTTTGCAGCACTAGGTAAGACCACCTCTTCATGTCTCTGTGTGTCTATGTCTGTGTTGTGTCGTGTTTCTGTCGCGTCTGTGATAGATTGTGTCGTGTCTATGTCGCGTCTGTCTGTTGTGTCATGTTTGTCATGTCTGTGTCATGTCTGTATCATGTCTGTCGTGTTGTGTCGTGTCTGTCATGCCTGTCATGTCTGGCATGTCGTGTTGTGTCTGTCATGTCTGTCATGTTTGTGTCGTGTCATGTTGTGTTGTGTCATGTCTGTCGTGTCATTGTCATATCTGCTGCGTCTGCGTCTGTCATGTCTATGTTGTTTCTGTGTCGTGTCTGTGTCATGTCTGTGTCATATCTCTCATGTTGTGTCTGTCATGTCATGTCTGCGTAATGTCTGCATTGTGTCTGTCCTGTCTGTGTCATGTTGTGTCATGTCTGTGTCGTGTCTGGGTCACGTCTGTGTCATATCATGTAGTGTCATGGCATGTCATGTCATGTCTGTGTCGTGTCATGTTGTGAGGGTTCCACCTCGTCAGATTTCATATCAGTGTAGCAACTGTGGAGGAGACCACTTCAGGTGGTTCAGGTTCAGGTGTTCAGGTCTAAGAGTCATAGGGTGCTAGGTTTGGGTGTTTTGCTGTTAGGGTTAGGGTCTTAGGTTTGTGTGTTAGTGTCTTAGGTTTGAGTGTTAAGGTGTTAGGGTGTTAAGGCGTTAAGGTCTTTGGTTTGGGTATTAGGATGTTAGGGTCTTTGGTTTGGGTTTGGGTGTTAAGGTGTTAGGGTGTTATGGTGTTAAGGTCTTTGGTTTGGGTTTGAGTGTTAAGGTGTTAGGGTGTTATGGTGTTAAGGTCTTTGGTTTGGGTATTAGGGTGTTAGGGTCTTTGGTTTGGGTTTGAGTGTTAAGATGTTAGGGTGTTAAGGTGTTAAGGTCTTTGGTTTGGGTATTAGGGTGTTAGGGTCTTTGGTTTGGGTTTGAGTGTTAAGGTGTTAGGGTGTTAAGGTCTTTGGTTTGGGTATTAGGGTGTTAGGGTCTTTGGTTTGGGTTTGGGTGTTAAGGTGTTAGGGTGTTAAGGTGTTAAGGTCTTTGGTTTGGGTATTAGGATGTTAGGGTCTTTGGTTTGGGTTTGGGTGTTAAGGTGTTAGGGTGTTAAGGCGTTAAGGTCTTTGGTTTGGGTATTAGGGTGTTAGGGTCTTTGGTTTGGGTATTAGGGTGTTAGGGTCTTTGGTTTGAGTTTTTGCGTTAGGGTTAGGGGGGCTGGGGTTAGGCAGGTAGACAATGACTCCAGATTGTCACATGTAAGTGTTTCTTTGTTTCCTGTAATGTAAACTGAATATCTTTGTTCAGACTAAACCAGTGGAATGAGGACGTCACCTTAGCTGTCTGGGTTATTATGATGACTGAACCAATTCATCAGTCAGTCCAGGTGATAATAGTCCGATTGTACAGTAATGAAAACACTGGTCCGTTGCAGCTCACAAGCCTTCTCCTGCCTTCCTCTCCAGGCCGGCTAAATGTCAAGCAAGAGGAGATTGATGAGATGCTGAAGGAGGCACCAGGCCCAATTAATTTCACAGTGTTTCTCACCATGTTTGGAGAGAAACTGAAAGGTGAGAGGTTGTTCTACTTAGCCCAGAACAAGTGAAATTGATCTCAGGACCATTTCTTGGAAAAATATACTATCTTTGTTGAGAGCTGCTACTGTTGGTGTTCAGGTGCTGACCCGGAGGAGACCATCCTCAATGCATTCAAAGTGTTTGACCCTGAGGGGAAGGGAACCTTAAAGAAAGACTTGTGAGTAACAGTGTGGTGCTGTGCTGCTGGTGAGGTGAACGTCTTGTGTGCTCATCAGCGCTGCTCGTCTTTACAGCGTGACGGAGATGTTGACCACCCAGGCAGACCGGTTCTCCCCTGAAGAGGTCAGAGCTCCACCTCACACACTGTGAAGTTATTAAAGATGTTATTTTCTACAAATATTATCCCCTTTTTTCTGACCTCATGCCCACAGATGGAACAGATGTTTGCAGCATTCCCACCAGATGTAGCAGGAAACCTCGACTACAAGAACCTGGTCTACGTCATCACACATGGTGAAGAGAAAGACCAGGAATAGAGACTGCAGCAGAAACACAATGCCCTTACTCATTCACTTCAATCACATTATTTTAAATTCATGTACATTCATCATTCATTCATGTATCAATGAAGTATTCACCCAGTTATTATAGTGTGTATATCTATTATCAAACTATGTACATGTGATCTATTGATACGTAGAAAATAAACGACAACAGAAATAAAGTCTTGAATGTGTTTTGACATCACATGATGTGAGATAAACCGTGTGTTGACTTAATGAGTGAAGGGGTCACCGTGTCCCTCCAGCCCAGCAGGGGGCAGCACCGCAGCTAGCCGCTAGCAGCTACCGCGTCCTCCTGGAAGCAGCTGGCTAGCTCCAGCATTAGCTGTACAAGGTGCGGCACAGAAAAGCACCATCGCTAGCTAACAGTGCGGCTGGCGGTTATTTTTAAGTCCCCGTTTCTGAGCAAACTCCAACATTGGGTGTATATTTTTTAAATGTCTCGTTAAACAGAAACGGCGTCACAGCAACATCTTTCCCTTCAGCCGGAAAATCAACGAAGCCAGCGTTAGCTAGCTGATGCTAGGATAGCTAGCGGGCTAGCTGTCCCCAGAGTGTTAAAGCGAAGACCTGCTTTCGACTGGTTTTATTACGGCCAGCGCTGCGATGGCTGATGTGGACAAGCTGAACATAGACAGTATCATCCAACGTCTTCTGGAAGGTAAGGACCGGACAAAATACTACTGTAGTTATCCAGAGCTACATCATGACCGAAATACTACTGACGTTATCTAGAGCTACATTATTAATTAAATACTACTGACGTTATCTAGAGCTACATCATTACCGAAATACTACTGACGTTATCTAGAGCTACATTATTAATTAAATACTACTGACGTTATCTAGAGCTACATTATTAATGGAATACTACTGATGTTATCTGGAGCTACATTATTAATTAAATACTACTGACATTATCTAGAGCTTCATTATTAATGAAATACTACTGACGTTATCTAGAGCTACATTATTAATGAAATACTACTGACGTTATCTAGAGCTACATTATTAATTAAATACTACTGACGTTATCTAGAGCTACATTATTAATGGAATACTACTGATGTTATCTGGAGCTACATTATTAATTAAATACTACTGACGTTATCTAGAGCTACATCATTAATGAAATACTACTGACGTTATCTAGAACTACATCATTAATGAAATACTACTGACGTTATCTTGAGCTACATCATTACTGAAATACTACTGACGTTATCTAGAGCTACATTATTAATTAAATACTACTGACGTTATCTTGAGCTACATTATTAATTAAATACTACTGACGTTATCTAGAACTACATCATTACCGAAATACTGCTGACGTTATCTAGAACTACATCATTACCGAAATACTACTGACGTTATCTAGAGCTACATTATTAATTAAATACTACTGACGTTATCTAGAGCTACATTATTAATTAAATACTACTGACGTTATCTAGAGCTACATTATTAATTAAATACTACTGACGTTATCTAGAGCTACATCATTACCGAAATACTACTGACGTTATCTAGAGCTACATTATTAATTAAATACTACTGACGTTATCTAGAGCTACATTATTAATTAAATACTACTGATGTTATCTAGAACTACATCATTACCGAAATACTTCTGACGTTATCTAGAACTACATCATTACCGAAATACTTCTGACGTTATCTAGAGCTACATCATTACCGAAATACTACTGACGTTATCTAGAGCTACATCATTACCGAAATACTTTTGACGTTATCTAGAGCTACATTATTAATTAAATACTACTGACGTTATCTAGAGCTACATTATTACCGAAATACTACTGACGTTATCTAGAGCTACATTATTAATTAAATACTACTGACGTTATCTAGAACTACATCATTACCGAAATACTTCTGACGTTATCTAGAGCTACATAATTACCGAAATACTACTGACGTTATCTAGAGCTACATTATTAATTAAATACTACTGACGTTATCTAGAGCTACATTATTAATTAAATACTACTGACGTTATCTAGAGCTACATTATTAATTAAATACTACTGACGTTATCTAGAGCTACGTTATTAATTAAATACGACTGATGTTATCTAGAGCTACATTATTAATGAAATACTACTGACGTTATCTAGAGATACATTATTAATGAAATACTACTGACGTTATCTAGAGCTACATTATTAATTAAATACTACTGATGTTATATAGAGCTACATTATTACCGAAATACTACTGACTTTAGCTAGAGCTACATTATTAATTAAATACTACTGACGTTATCTGGAGCTACATTATTAATGAAATACTACTGACGTTATCTAGAGCTACATTATTAATGAAATACTAATGATGTTATCTAGAAGTACATTATTAATGAAATACTATTGACATTATCTAGAGCTACATTATTAATTAAATACTAATGATGTTATCTAGAGCTACATTATTAATTAAATACTACTGACGTTATCTAGAGCTACATTATTAATTAAATACTACTGACGTTATCTAGAGCTACATTATTAATTAAATACGACTGATGTTATATAGAGCTACATTATTACCGAAATACTACTGACTTTAGCTAGAGCTACATTATTAATTAAATACTACTGACGTTATGTGGAGCTACATTATTAATGAAATACTATTGACGTTATCTAGAGCTACATTATTAATCAAATACTACTGATGTTATATAGAGCTACATTATTACCAAAATACTACTGACGTTATCTGGAGCTACATTATTAATGAAATACTACTGACGTTATCTGGAGCTACATTATTAATGAAATACTACTGCCGTTATCTAGAGCTACATTATTAATGGAATACTACTGATGTTATCTGGAGCTACATTATTAATTAAATACTACTGACATTATCTAGAGCTTCATTATTAATGAAATACTACTGACGTTATCTAGAGCTACATTATTAATGAAATACTACTGACGTTATCTAGAGCTACATCATTAATGAAATACTACTGACGTTATCTAGAACTACATCATTAATGAAATACTACTGACGTTATCTAGAGCTACATTATTAATGAAATACTACTGACGTTATCTAGAGCTACATTATTAATGAAATACTACTGACGTTATCTGGAGCTACATTATTAATGAAATACTACTGACGTTATCTAGAGCTACATCATTAATGAAATACTACTGACGTTATCTAGAGCTACATCATTAATGAAATACTGATGTTATCTAGAGCTACATCATTACCGAAATACTACTGACGTTAGCTAGAGCTACATCATTAATGAAACACCACTGACGTTATCTAGAGCTACATTATTAATGAAATACTACTGTAGATATCTAGAGCTACATCATTACCGAAATACTACTGTAGATATCTAGAGCTACATCATTACTGAAATACTACTGTAGATATCTAGAGCTACATCATTACCGAAATACTACTGTAGATATCTAGAGCTACATCATTAATGAAATACTACTGTAGATATCTAGAGCTACATTATTAATGAAATACTACTGTAGATATCTAGAGCTACATTATTAATGAAATACTACTGATGTTATCTAGAGCTGCATCATTACTGAAATACTACTGTAGATATCTAGAGCTACATTATTAATGAAATACTACTGATGTTATCTAGAGCTACATTATTAATGAAATACTACAGATGTTATCTAAAGCTGCATCATTACTGAAACACTGCTGTAGTTATCTAGAGCTACATTATTAATGAAATACTACTAATGTTATCTAGAGCTACATTATTAATGAAATACTACTGATGTTATCTAGAGCTATATCATTACTGAAATACTACTGTAGATATCTAGAGCTACATTATTAATGAAATACTACTAATGTTATCTAGAGCTATATTATTAATGAAATACTACTGTAGATATCTAGAGCTACATTATTAATGAAATACTACTGTAGATATCTAGAGCTACATTATTAATGAAATACTACTGTAGATATCTAGAGCTACATCATTACCGAAATACTACTGTAGATATCTAGAGCTACATCATTACGAAATACTACTGTAGATATCTAGAGCTACATTATTAATGAAATACTACTGTAGATATCTAGAGCTACATTATTAATGAAATACTACTGATGTTATCTAGAGCTGCATCATTACTGAAATACTACTGTAGATATCTAGAGCTACATTATTAATGAAATACTACAGATGTCATCTAGGGCTACATTATTAATGAAATACTTCTGATGTTATCTAGAGCTACATTATTAATGAAATACTACAGACGTTATCTAAAGCTGCATCATTACTGAAACACTGCTGTAGTTATCTAGCGCTACATTATTAATGAAATACTACTAATGTTATCTAGAGCTACATTATTAATGAAATACTGCTGATGTTATCTAGAGCTATATCATTACTGAAATACTACTGTAGATATCTAGAGCTACATTATTAATGAAATACTACTGATGTTATGTAGAGCTACATTATTAATAAAATACTACAGATGTTATCTAAAGCTGCATCATTACTGAAACACTGCTGTAGTTATCTAGAGCTACATTATTAATGAAATACTACTGTAGATATCTAGAGCTACATTATTAATGAAATACTACTGTAGATATCTAGAGCTAAATCATTACCGAAATACTACTGTAGATATCTAGAGCTACATTATTACTGAAATACTACTGTAGATATCTAGAGCTACATTATTAATGAAATACTACTGTAGATATGTAGAGCTACATTATTAATGAAATACTACTGTAGATATCTAGAGCTAAATCATTACCGAAATACTACTGTAGATATCTAGAGCTACACTATTAATGAAATACTACTGTAGATATCTAGAGCTACACTATTAATGAAATACTACTGTAGATATCTAGAGCTACACTATTAATGAAATACTACTGTAGATATCTAGAGCTACATTATTAATGAAATACTACTGTAGATATCTAGAGCTACACTATTAATGAAATACTACTGTAGATATCTAGAGCTACACTATTAATGAAATACTACTGTAGATATCTAGAGCTACACTATTAATGAAATACTACTGATGTTATCTAGAGCTACATTATTAATGAAATACTACAGACGTTATCTAAAGCTGCATCATTACTGAAACACTGCTGTAGTTATCTAGCGCTACATTATTAATGAAATACTACTAATGTTATCTAGAGCTACATTATTAATGAAGTACTACTGTAGATATCTAGAGCTACACTATTAATGAAATACTACTGTAGATATCTAGAGCTACATCATTACTGACATACTACTGTAGATATCTAGAGCTACACTATTAATGAAATACTACTGTAGATATCTAGAGCTACATTATTAATGAAATACTACTGATGTTATGTAGAGCTACATTATTAATAAAATACTACAGATGTTATCTAAAGCTGCATCATTACTGAAACACTGCTGTAGTTATCTAGAGCTACATTATTAATGAAATACTACTGTAGATATCTAGAGCTACATTATTAATGAAATACTACTGTAGATATCTAGAGCTAAATCATTACCGAAATACTACTGTAGATATCTAGAGCTACATTATTACTGAAATACAACTGTAGATATCTAGAGCTACATTATTAATGAAATACTACTGTAGATATGTAGAGCTACATTATTAATGAAATACTACTGTAGATATCTAGAGCTAAATCATTACCGAAATACTACTGTAGATATCTAGAGCTACACTATTAATGAAATACTACTGTAGATATCTAGAGCTACACTATTAATGAAATACTACTGTAGATATCTAGAGCTACACTATTAATGAAATACTACTGTAGATATCTAGAGCTACATTATTAATGAAATACTACTGTAGATATCTAGAGCTACACTATTAATGAAATACTACTGTAGATATCTAGAGCTACACTATTAATGAAATACTACTGTAGATATCTAGAGCTACACTATTAATGAAATACTACTGATGTTATCTAGAGCTACATTATTAATGAAATACTACAGACGTTATCTAAAGCTGCATCATTACTGAAACACTGCTGTAGTTATCTAGCGCTACATTATTAATGAAATACTACTGTAGATATCTAGAGCTACACTATTAATGAAATACTACTGTAGATATCTAGAGCTACATTATTAATGAAATACTACTGTAGATATCTAGAGCTACACTATTAATGAAATACTACTGTAGATATCTAGAGCTACATCATTACTGACATACTGATGTTATCTGGAGTTTCATCATTACTTCACCTATCTGCACGCTGCTATGACAGATGCTGCGTCTAAGTTTTAGCATCTGTATTTTAATAACTAGCCATGTTTGGTGGCCATACCATCCAATTGTCTTCCACATATCTGAGTCTGGGTTGAGAATGTTAGTGTATTCACCTGAGGACGGACAGGAAAACAACATGCTCTTGGTCCAACACACCTTGTATTGCACCGTATGTAACGCTGCATGTAGAGCTCGTTTAGCCCCGCTGGCCTCAGCGCAGAGGTGGTGGAGGTGACTTACTGTACCACGTGTCCTGGCTGCAGTCAGAGGGGCGAAGCCGGGGAAGAACGTGCAGCTGCAGGAGAACGAGATCCGGGGATTGTGCCTGAAGTCCAGGGAGATCTTTCTCAGTCAGCCCATCCTTCTGGAGCTGGAGGCTCCTCTCAAGATCTGTGGTCAGTAACATTTGGATGTGGACAATGACACATTATGAATGGTACTCAGTGCTCTTTGGTGCTGTAGGTGCATTGATTTCTCTTTGTCCTACAGGCGATATCCACGGGCAGTACTACGACCTGCTGAGGCTTTTTGAGTATGGAGGCTTCCCTCCAGAAAGCAACTATCTGTTTCTGGGGGACTACGTGGACAGGGGGAAGCAGTCTCTGGAAACCATCTGCCTTCTGCTGGCCTACAAAATCAAATACCCAGAGAACTTCTTCCTGCTGAGGGGAAACCATGAGTGTGCTTCAATCAACAGAATATATGGTTTCTATGAGGAGTGTGAGTATTGTATTTCCAGATCAGTGTGTTTTTAAACGATGTTGGTGTTCACCACCAGAGTTCTTATGGCCATCACGTTTTACCTTTTCAGGTAAGAGGAGGTACAACATCAAACTGTGGAAGACCTTCACAGATTGTTTTAACTGCCTCCCTATTGCTGCCATTGTTGATGAGAAAATCTTTTGCTGCCACGGAGGTGGGTTTTATTTCTGAATTTGAAGTAGAACCAATATTTTATGTCCAGAAATTGATGTATTTTTGTAATTCCAGTGGTGACCTTTACAATTTGAGTTTGATGCAGCATGTCCAGAGTAGTCGTCCACTTTCATTGTCCCGTAGTAATGCTGTCTTTGCAGTCTGTCAGCTGACATAGTTACCACGTGAAACAGGTATTGACCTCTGTATCGTGTGTTTATTTGTACTTTTACTGCTCTATTTAGGACTGTCACCTGACCTTCAGTCCATGGAGCAGATCAGACGCATCATGCGCCCCACTGATGTGCCCGACCAGGGTCTGCTGTGTGATCTGCTCTGGTCTGATCCAGATAAGGATGTTCTGGGCTGGGGGGAGAATGACAGGGGCGTGTCATTTACCTTTGGGTCTGAGGTGGTGGCCAAGTTCCTACACAAGCATGACCTGGACCTGATCTGTCGTGCCCATCAGGTGATCACAGTGACATGTCATTACAAACACAACTGTGACGTGACCGTGTGTCAGCAAGTCACTGAACATGGTCCATACACAAGATACACAGACTGTAGTACATCCCAAAATGTGCTCTGGACAGTAGAAATGTTTTAATTAGTAGTTTACTTGCAAAGATGAACTCAGTCAATATTTAAATTCAATCACAAAGAGATGCTCTCTCTCCAAGTTTGCTCAGGTGGATGTTACAGCACTCTGATTGCATAAAAAAGATTTTATACATGCAGTGGTGTGTTCTTCTAAAAGTAATTTTAAAAATGGAGACGTATTGCCTTGCTTACATTACCGTAATATACTGAATCATAATCCCTGTATCGTGATACGTACGGTATCGCCAGATTCTTGCCAATGCAGAGCCCTACTGGACAGCAGTTCCCAGCCTGTTTGGGTTGTGACCCCTCAGAGATCCCTGATCACTGGCTGCATTGGCTGGTTTTAGTGGTAGTTTTATTTAAAATGCAGAGACCTGAAGCGGTGGAGCCAGAGGAACAAGTCTGAAAAATACACTTAGGTGATTTGGTGTGGCAGAAATGGATGTTTTCTGCTTTCCGACTCATCTTGTGACCCCTGTGGGCGTCCAGACCACGGCTCAAGGACTGGTCCTCTGAGTGCGTAACTCGTTCTACTGTTACTACCTCTGCTGCAGGTTGTTGAGGATGGCTATGAATTCTTCGCCAAGAGACAGCTTGTCACTTTGTTCTCAGCGCCCAACTACTGTGGAGAGTTTGACAATGCTGGTGCCATGATGAGTGTGGATGAGACCCTCATGTGCTCTTTCCAGGTAAGGTCAAATCCAGCTGTGCTTCAGGATAATTTTCCCCTTCATTTGACAAACTGTGTAACTGTAACGTACTGCTCAGTGGAACAGCAAAGATCTGCCGGGGTTTGATGTTAAAACAGTAGAAATAAGCAGAGTGATGACTGAGTGTGCTGAAAGAGCTGATACTGAGCTGCAGTTGTTTTGTACTCCAGCAGTCTGTTATTTCCTATTGAATAACTGATTCATTTATTGATTTTAATGAGTGAAAAAGATGCTTTTAGAATCTGACCATGTGCTGGGTCAGCATCGGTTCTTCATCAGCTTTGTCCCTGTTGTAGATTTTGAAACCAGCGGAGAAGAAGAAGCCCAATGGCAGCCGTCCCGTGACGCCCCCCCGCAACATGGTCACCAAGCAAGCCAAGAAATGAGGGGGGGGGGGGGGGTGTCCGTCCAAACGGGTCCAAACGGGTCCAAACGGTCCGAGACTCACTCCTCTGTTCTGCTTTGGTCTCCTGCGTTTGAAGGGTTGGTCGTCCTTCATGCTGCCAGTGCTGAGTCCCTCCTCACCGATGAAAGCAGAATATTCCGTTGTTTTGTCCACGGGGGTAAATTGATAAGTCACCATGGAAACCTCAGGTGTTTTGCACTCCATTTTGCAGCTAGTCTTTGCCACATATGACTGTTGGATCAGGAAAAATGTAACAGTACAGCTACGTATGCACAGGAATGCCTTGTTTGAAGCTGTGCACAACTTTTCCAGTTTCTTTCATGTCTTATTCATTTGTCATTTTTTCTGTGTCAGTAATGACTATTAATGGCTATAAAACCAATAGTCACAAGCACCGTTTACTTCTGTCAAACTGTATTAACGGTCGCTGTCGCGGGACATCGACTCACTGCAGCATCACATTTTTAAACAAGTCGTGCTACATGAAATGAATAAAGAAGCACTCTTGTAATGTCTAACTCTTTCTAATAAACTGAGTGTATTTTACTGTCTGAAAAACCACGACACAAATGGCAATACTGTAAATGAGGTGCATCCTGTTACCTAAAGACAGCGAGAGAACAGTAGGGCCCCCACCAGACCAGACAGCACCCACCAGACCAGACCAGACCAGGCAGCACCCACCAGACCAGACCAGACCAGACCAGGCAGCACCCACCAGACCAGGCAGCACCCACCAGACCAGACCAGACCAGGCAGCACCCACCAGACCTGGCAGCACCCACCAGACCAGACCAGACCAGGCAGCACCCACCAGACCAGACCAGACCAGGCAGCACCCACCAGACCAGACCAGACCAGGCAGCACCCACCAGACCAGGCAGCACCCACCAGACCAGACCAGACCAGGCAGCACCCACCAGACCTGGCAGCACCCACCAGACCAGACCAGACCAGGCAGCACCCACCAGACCAGGCAGCACCCACCAGACCAGACCAGACCAGACCAGGCAGCACCCACCAGACCAGACCAGACCAGACCAGGCAGCACCCACCAGACCTGGCAGCACCCACCAGACCAGACCAGACCAGGCAGCACCCACCAGACCAGACCAGGCCAGGCAGCACCCACCAGACCAGACCAGACAGCACCCACCAGACCTGGCAGCACCCACCAGAACAGACCAGGCAGCACCCACCAGACCTGGCAGCACCCACCAGACCAGGCCAGACCAGGCAGCACCCACCGGACCAGACCAGACCAGACAGCACCCACCAGACCAGACCAGGCAGCACCCACCAGACCTGGCAACACCCACCAGACCAGACCAGACCAGGCAGCACCCACCGGACCAGACCAGACCAGGCAGCACCCACCAGACCTGGCAGCACCCACCAGACCAGACCAGGCCAGGCAGCCCCCACCAGACCAGACCAGACCAGACCTGGCAGCACCCACCAGGGGGAGACAGAAGACCAAGCTACACCCAGTGAGGGAGATGGGCAGGAGGTCTAGAGCTGTGAATCAGATTTTTTTTTTTTCTTTCTTAAATATGTTTTCCAGGACTTGGCTGATGATTTTTGACCACACTAATATTTTTCTCTGGGGTCAGAATCATATTAATTCTGAAACATGAGACGTGGCTCATACAGGTGTTAGGGTTAGGGGTTGTTGGGGTTAAAGGGTTATAGAGGTTGGGGTTTAGGGGTTATAGAGGTTTAGAGGTTATAGGGTTTAGGCGTTATAGGGGTTAGGTGTTATAGGGGTTAGGCGTTATAGGGGTTAGGCGTTATAGGGGTTAGGCGTTATAGGGGTTAGGCGTTATAGGGGTTAGGTGTTATAGGGGTTAGGTGTTATAGGGGTTAGGTGTTATAGAGGTTTAGGGTTTAGGTGTTATAGGGGTTAGGTGTTATAGGGGTTAGGTGTTATAGGGGTTAGGCGTTATAGGGGTTAGGTGTTATAGGGGTTAGGTGTTATAGAGGTTAGGTGTTATAGGGGTTAGGTGTTATAGAGGTTTAGGGTTTAGGCGTTATAGGGGTTAGGTGTTATAGGGGTTAGGTGTTATAGGGGTTAGGTGTTATAGAGGTTTAGGGTTTAGGCGTTATAGGGGTTAGGTGTTATAGGGGTTAGGCGTTATAGGGGTTAGGCGTTATAGAGGTTTAGGGTTTAGGCGTTATAGGGGTTAGGTGTTATAGGGGTTAGGTGTTATAGGGGTTAGGTGTTATAGAGGTTTAGGGTTTAGGTGTTATAGGGGTTAGGTGTTATAGGGGTTAGGTGTTATAGGGGTTAGGCGTTATAGGGGTTAGGTGTTATAGGGGTTAGGTGTTATAGAGGTTAGGTGTTATAGGGGTTAGGTGTTATAGAGGTTTAGGGTTTAGGCGTTATAGGGGTTAGGTGTTATAGGGGTTAGGTGTTATAGGGGTTAGGTGTTATAGAGGTTTAGGGTTTAGGCGTTATAGGGGTTAGGTGTTATAGGGGTTAGGCGTTATAGGGGTTAGGCGTTATAGAGGTTTAGGGTTTAGGCGTTATAGGGGTTAGGTGTTATAGGGGTTAGGCGTTATAGGGGTTAGGTGTTATAGGTGTTAGGCGTTATAGGGGTTAGGTGTTATAGGGGTTAGGTGTTATAGAGGTTTAGGGTTTAGGCGTTATAGGGGTTAGGCGTTATAGGGGTTAGGTGTTATAGGTGTTAGGCGTTATAGGGGTTAGGTGTTATAGGAGTTAGGTGTTATAGAGGTTTAGGGTTTAGGTGTTATAGGGGTTAGGCGTTATAGAGGTTTAGGGTTTAGGCGTTATAGGGGTTAGGCGTTATAGAGGTTTAGGGTTTAGGCGTTATAGGGGTTAGGCGTTATAGGGGTTAGGCGTTATAGGGGTTAGGTGTTATAGGGGTTAGGCGTTATAGGGGTTAGGTGTTATAGGGTTTAGGCGTTATAGGGTTTAGGCGTTATAGGGGTTAGATGTTATAGGGTTTATAGGGTTTAGGCGTTATAGGGGTTAGATTTTATAGGGTTTAGGCGTTATAGGGGTTAGATGTTATAGGGTCTATAGGGTTTAGGCGTTATAGGGGTTAGATGTTATAGGGTCTATAGGGTTTAGGCGTTATAGGGGTTAGGTGTTATAGGGGTTAGGCATTATAGAGGTTTAGGCGTTATAGGGGTTAGGCATTATAGAGGTTTAGGGTTTAGGCGTTATAGGGGTTAGGCGTTATAGGGGTTAGATGTTATAGGGGTTAGGCGTTATAGGGGTTAGGTGTTATAGGGGTTAGGCGTTATAGGGGTTAGGTGTTTTAGGGTTTAGGCGTTATAGGGGTTAGATGTTATAGGGTTTATAGGGTTTAGGCGTTATAGGGGTTAGATTTTATAGGGTTTAGGCGTTATAGGGGTTAGATGTTATAGGGTCTATAGGGTTTAGGCGTTATAGGGGTTAGATGTTATAGGGTCTATAGGGTTTAGGCGTTATAGGGGTTAGGTGTTATAGGGGTTAGGCATTATAGAGGTTTAGGCGTTATAGGGGTTAGGCATTATAGAGGTTTAGGGTTTAGGCGTTATAGGGGTTAGGCGTTATAGGGGTTAGATGTTATAGGGTTTATAGGGTTTAGGCGTTATAGGGGTTAGATTTTATAGGGTTTAGGCATTATAGGGGTTAGATGTTATAGGGTTTAGGCGTTATAGGGTTTAGGGGTTATCGGGGTTTAGGGGTTATAGGGTTTAGGGGTTATCAGGTTTATAGGGTTTAAGGGTTATAGGGTTTAGGGGTTATCGGGTTTAGGGGTTATAGGGTTTAGGGGTTATCGGGGTTATAGGGTTTAGGGGATATAGGGTTTAGGGGTTATCGGGTTTAGGGGTTATAGGGTTTAGGGGTTATCGGGTTTATAGGGTTTAGGGGTTATAGGGTTTAGGGGTTATCGGGTTTATGGGGTTATAGGGTTTAGGGGTTATAGGGTTTAGGGGTTATAGGGGTTGTAGGGTTTAGGGGTTATAGGGTTTAGGGGTTATCGGGTTTATAGGGTTTAGGGGTTATAGGGGTTATAGGGTTTAGGGGTTATCGGGTTTATAGGGTTTAGGGGTTATAGGGGTTATAGGGTTTAGGGGTTATAGGGTTTAGGGGTTATCGGGTTTATAGGGTTTAGGGGTTATAGGGTTTAGGGGTTATCGGGTTTATAGGGTTTAGGGGTTATAGGGTTTAGGGGTTATCGGGTTTATAGGGTTTAGGGGTTATAGGGTATAGGGGTTATAGGGTTTAGGGGTTATCGGGTTTATAGGGTTTAGGGGTTATCGGGTTTATAGGGTTTAGGGGTTAGGGTCATGTCAACACTGAAACATGAGACGTGGTTCATACATGTGTTAACAGTATAAACTAGAAAAGCACTCGGAGAGCGCAGACCTCCACCAAGCACCAGAGTTTCCCCCCATATTGTAATTCACTCCAAAATAAAAATCCTACATTTTTTAAAAAGAATTTTATATCAGTGGCAAACATAGAACATATATACAAGACACAACATTAAAGCTAAATCAAACTCGTTGACATACCTCAGATGCTGAATTGTCTCAGCTACAAGATGCCGCTTGTTAGAAATCTCTACCTCTAATATTAAATGAACAGTAGGCCAAAATGTAAGAGTACCTCCATTTGTTACCTCCGCCAAGGAGGTTGTGTTTTTGCCGGCGTTTATCTGTTTGTTTGTTTGTCTGTGTTCAAGATAACTCAAAAACTTATGGATGGATTTTGATGACAATTTCAGGGTGTGTCGAAAATGTGAAAAGGAAGAACTGATTTAATTTTGGGGGTGATCCGGAAGAAATCCTGGATTCTGGATCACTTCGAAATTTTCGTTAATTTATATAAAAATGAGGGTACTCTTACATTTTGGCCTGGGGGCAGCAGTAGCTCAGTCAGTAGGGACTTGGTTTAGGAATCGGAGGGTCACCGGTTCAAGTCCCTACATGGACCAAGACCAACTGGTTGCTGGAGAGGTGCCAGTTTACCTCTTGGGCATTGCCGAGGTGCCCCTGAGCAAGGCACCAAACCCCCAACTGCTCGGGGCGCTTGTCAGGAGCAGCCCCCTCACTCTGACATCCCTCCATTAATGCAGGTATGTGAACTGTGTGAAATTAACAACAGAGTGTAAAAACTGATTAATAAAGGTTCATCTTATCTTATCTTATCTACTGTTCATTTAATATTAGAGGAGAGATTTCTAACAAGCGGCATCGTGTAGCTGAGACAATTCAGCATCTGAAGTATGTCAACGAATCTGATCCAGCTTTAATACTTGAGGAGACAGATCCAGAAGAAACCGCCAGGGGGGATCTGCGCTCTCCGAGTGGTTTTCTAGTTTTATATAAATTGCTATAAAATCCGCCATCTGGATCAGATCTGGATCAGCCTTTGGGATTTGATAGAAATACACATTGTAAATCCCTGAGTCAAATTTCATGAGTGGGCAACAATTACCAGAGATATTGAGAAACATTTTTTGGGTCCCATTTACCCCAATGTTAACGAAAATTTAAAAGTGATCCAGAATCCAGGATTCCGGATCACCCCCAAAATTAAATCAGTTCTTCCTTTTCACATTTTCGACATATCCTGAAAATTTCATCAAAATCCGTCAGAAGTTTTTGAGTTATCTTGAACACAGACCTCCTTGGCGGAGGTGATGAGGTCTCAGCTGACTGGCAATGTCCGGATGCCCTTATTAGGAAGCGTGGATTGCGTAACGGTATGTGACGTCAGAGCAGTCACAAGATCTGGCTAGCAGCGCACTGCGCGTACGTCCGTGTGCGTGTATAGTCTACAGTGTGCGTGTATGGTCTACAGTGTGTGTGAGAGTCCACGGACAGCTGCTCCACACTAACACACGCTGACTCCGGGTTCTGTAGAGCCTGATGGCGGGCTGGACCGACACCATGGCCGCGGAGCAGCAACACTTCAGGTTACGGCTCTTCTGGAGCGGAACAGGCGGCTGTTTCCCGTGAACATCGTTCCGGAGACCACCTGGATCTGGATCTGTGTGCGTGGCGGGCGGCTGTTGTCGGCTCCAGTGGCTAACGTTAGCTCCGTGGTTAGCTGCAGCCTCGGTGGTTAGCTGCAGCCTCGGTAGCTAGCTAGCTAGCTCGTCTACACTGTGTGTTTACACCGCCGCTAAGCTAGCAGGCGGCTAGCTTGGCTGGTCCGCGGGGAGGAGCTGCTGGTGTGCACCGTCAGGGGATGTTGTCCGTGCTGTCCTACGGCCGACTGGTAGCCAGAGCTGTGATCGGCGGACTCTCTCAGACCGACAGCCGCGACTACAGCCTGGTGACCGCGAGCTGCGGGTTCGGGAAGGACTTCCGGAGAGGCATCCTGAAGAAGGGGATGTGCTACGGGGACGACGCGTGCTTCATCGCCCGACACAGATCCGCGGATGTTTTAGGTGAGTGTAACGCCATTATCCGGGACACCAGCTTGTAGACCTGGGAGGTCAAGGGTCACCCCTTCATCAACGATGAAGACCTTCAGTGAAGGTTGGATGGCATGTGGGACTAACAACATTATACAGGTGAGACCACTGTCCCTGCTGAGACATCTGTATCCTGGGTTAGGGTTGACCCTGATGCTCCCGGTTCACACTGGCAGTCTGTCTGTCTGTCACTCAGTCCATCTATCTGTCTGTCTGTCGGTCACTCAGTCAGTCCGTTTATCTGTCACTCAGTCCGTCTATCAGTCAGTCAGTCTGTCTGTCACTCAGTCAAAGAAAGAAAGAAAGAAAGAAAGATATTCCTTTATTAGTCCCACAGTGGGGAAATTCAGTTTTACACTCTGTTGTTCACACAGTACATATACATGTCAATGGAGAGATGTCAGAGTGAGGGGGCTGCTCCTGACAAGCGCCCAGAGCAGTTGGGGGTTTGGTGCCTTGCTCAGGGGCACCTCGGCAGTGCCCAAGAGGTAAACTGGCACCTCTGCACTGGAACCAGTTGGTCTTGGTCCATGGGGGACTTGAACCCGGGTCCTCCGCATCTTAACCCAAGTCCTTACGGACTGAGCTACTGCCGCCCCTCAGTCTGTCTGTCAGTCTGTCACTTAGTCCGTTTATCTGTCACTCAGTCCGTTTATCTGTCTGTCTGTCGGTCACTCAGTCTGACTGTCTGCCTGTCACTCAGTCCGTCTGTCTGTCACTCAGTCCGTCTGTCTGTCACTCAGTCAGTCTGTCTGTCAGTCTGTCTGTCACTCAGTCCGTTTATCTGTCACTCAGTCCGTTTATCTGTCTGTCAGTCTGTCTGTCTGTCACTCAGTCAGTCTGTCTGTCAGTCTGTCTGTCACTCAGTCCGTTTATCTGTCTGTCAGTCTGTCTGTCACTCAGTCCGTTTATCTGTCACTCAGTCCGTCTGTCTGTCACTCAGTCCGTCTGTCTGTCACTCAGTCCGTTTATCTGTCACTCAGTCTGTCTGTCTGTCACTCAGTCAGTCTGTCTGTCAGTCTGTCTGTCACTCAGTCCGTTTATCTGTCTGTCAGTCTGTCTGTCACTCAGTCCGTCTATCTGTCAGTCAGTCAGTCTGTCCGTCTGTCTGTCACTCAGTCTGTCTGTCTGTCTGTCACTCAGTCCGTTTATCTGTCACTCAGTCCGTCTATCTGTCAGTCAGTCTGTCTGTCTGTCTGTCACTCAGTCCGTTTATCTGTCACTCAGTCCGTCTGTCTGTCAGTCTGTCTGTCACTCAGTCCGTTTATCTGTCACTCAGTCCGTCTATCTGTCGGTCTGTCACTCAGTCAGTCTGTCTGTCAGTCTATCTGTCAGTCTGTCTGTCACTCAGTCCGTTTATCTGTCACTCAGTCCGTCTATCTGTCAGTCAGTCTGTCTGTCAGTCTGTCTGTCACTCAGTCCGTTTATCTGTCACTCAGTCCGTCTATCTGTCAGTCAGTCTGTCTGTCACTCAGTCAGTCTGTCTGTCAGTCTGTCTGTCACTCAGTCCGTTTATCTGTCACTCAGTCCGTCTATCTGTCTGTCAGTCTGTCTGTCACTCAGTTTGTATGTCAGTCTGGCTGTCAGTGTGATCGGAGCTCTGAGCAGCAGGCCTGGTCCTCGGTTCTGTTCTGGACCCCAGGTCCATCCTTGTATGGTTGGTGCTGGGACCCAACCAGAAGCTTCTGTGGGAACTAGTCCTCTTATTATTAACCCACACAACAAATCGTGTTGTCTCAGAGATTCATGAAGGCTTCCACTGGGCAGATAGACTGATAGATTTTATTCCTCATTATGTAAAGATATTACCAGTAGGCCTAAATGCACTGAACTACTGTGGATATTATATTATATAGTGTCTGTGTGTATGTGAAAGAAATGTTGACTTGTGTAATGATGGGTCAGACTCCATGTCCTTTTTTGCATCTTGAGGAAAGTGTCCATTTTTTTATTTATTGTGCAGCTGCATGGCGTAGTTGTAGCTTCTCATAAGATCCTCAACAAACAAGAGCAGCATCCACAACGACTGTTTGAAAGTTCCCTTGTGGGGTTGAAACCCACCTGCCAAACGCTGACACCCTCCGACTGGGTCTGCTACACTCAGCTGCACCTCAGTCGTTCCTTTGGACAGAATTATTCCTGTTTCCATTTATTATTTGAATATCGAGCCAATACAACTCAGCAATGTGCAATATTTTACTGTCTTTATGTCATATTTTCTATGTAGAGTATACCTCCTTTGCTTGTGTTGCTGTTGTAATAGTAACCGCACCGTAAGGATTGCTGTTTAACATCATTGTGCACCATGCAGAGTGCATCCAGTATATTAGTGAAGGAAGAGGAACTTGTTCAGCTACTCTTAGATTCAGTCATTGAAGAAGATCCTGTCTGTCTGTCTGTCTGTCTGTCTGTTTTCAGGTGTAGCAGACGGCGTAGGGGGCTGGCGGGACTATGGAGTCGACCCGTCGCAGTTCTCGGGTACTCTGATGAAGACGTGTGAGAGGCTGGTGAAGGAAGGACGCTTCGTCCCCAGTAACCCGGTGGGAGTCCTCACCAGCAGCTACTATGAGCTGCTGCAGAACAAAGTGCCACTGCTGGGTGAGTCCAGTAAAACCACCGGAGAGGTCACAGAGAGTCCAAATCCTCTAAATGCACATCTATCAGAGCACTGTAGAATCCCTGAATGAACGTTCCCGTCCATACCCAGAGGAACGGGCGCCATGGTCTCCATTCCTGTACAGCCGATGTGATTAACCCATCTAGTTCAACAGAAGACGGCTGTCTGTGTGTGAGAGTTGTTGTCGTAGGCCTGCAGACTCTCCTGGTTTCCTGCTCGCTGCCTCTCACCTCGTTTAAAGGCTCGTTCAGATCTGCCATGCTCTCTGGTGGACAGTCTACTGTGTATCTGAGCTAGCTCATCTGTCCACTGGAGTGGCGACTGGATGGAGATATTTTCATTATGAGTCAGAGCAGCCAGATCCCATTAAAAAGTCCTGGGAATGTCCTGGAGTCCTGACCCGCCCCACCCGCCCCATACAGCTCACTTCCACCATCCCTTCCTTGTTTGCAGCGCTTCCTGACAACAGCAAAGCATGACCCAGCGTGTACCATCAGTGAGTGCATGCTTCAGGATCAGAGCAGTACTTTTCCAGCCCTTCATGTGCAGCGTTGTGCTGCTCCTTCACAGGGAGTGTTGTTGAGGCCGGCGGTGTGTGTGGTTGTGGTGCTGGAGAGAAGACAGAGGCAGTGAGTCACAGTGCATGAGGCGTTTTCAAGCTTGATCCCAGAGAGCACATCCTGGTGATCCAGATGAATCGCCAGCAGCAGGGTGTGGCTGCACGCTGAACACCTGCCCCACCTGCCCCACCTGCCCCACCAGCTCCACCTGCCCCACCAGCTCCACCTGCCCCACCTGCCCCACCAGCTCCACCTGCCCCACCTGCTCCACCTGCCCCACCAGCTCCACCTGCTCCACCAGCTCGTTTCCCCTTCCCTTCCCTTCGTTGTGTTTGTGTGTTCAGGCTTCCCTCCGTCTTTTGCAGTCTTTAGATGGGGATCTCCTCACAGAGGACTCTAAGCTCTGTAGCTGTACAGACTGGAGGAAAACCCTGAGAAAGGACCTATTCAAATAGAAACGCTAAATGGTGGTCAAACACCTTGACATGGTTGCAGCCTGTATTTGGTCTTATTTAAAAAAAAAAAAAAAAAACATGCCTAAAGAAACATTCATTTCCAAAACATGAATTTTTGCATTACTTTTTAGTTGTTATGGATGGATAGGTTAACCTCCTTCCATCTACTGAGACGCCCTGTTTGATTTTTAGGCTATTTCAACCTTTGCTTAACATTTGCATTTAAGTGGAAGTGTGTGTGTGTGTGTGTGTGTGTGTGTGTGTGTGTGTGTGTGTGTGTGTGTGTGTGTAGGCAGCAGCACAGCCTGCATCGTGGTTTTGGACCGGCAGCACCACCGGCTGCACACAGCCAACCTGGGAGACTCAGGCTTCCTGGTGGTCCGAGCGGGGGAGGTGGTCCACCGCTCCGACGAGCAGCAGCACTACTTCAACACACCCTTCCAGCTGTCCATCGTCCCCCCGGGGGCCGAGGGAGCTGTCCTCAGTGACAGGTGAGACACCCGGCAGACAGGACATCTGACTCGGTGCGTCTGGGACGGCACACACTGTAAATAGTTAAGGGAACGGCCGACAGAGAAGAGATCATACATGTGGAGCACAGAAGCAGCATACAGACGACCTGCAGCCCCAACAAAGGGGCTCAGCTGTAGGACATGTAGCGGTACTGGTGTCCCCCCCATGCAGTAGAACATGTGGTGGTACAAGTATTAGTATTAGTATTCACATTCATATTATTATTCGTGTTAGTGTTAGACATACGAGAAACGAGGCTTCGTAGCTGTGAGCCGGAGCATCGTCTTCATCACAGAGATGGAGAGTTCAGAGCGTTCACAGTACAATCGTCCAGCGTGTTTGTTCTGTCCTCAGCTCATACATGTGGTGAACAGTGGATGATGAATCTGCTCACCCGGTGAATGGATACACCGGAGACATTTCTTTCATACCCATCACGCATCTGTCTTTCTATGGCTCTACCTGGCTGGTGGGAAGACTGGACTGTCCCTGAGAGCTTTGACTCAGTGTGTCCTGATGCAGCCCAGACTCTTAGCGATGACTTAGCGAACAGTCAGGACCAGGTCCTGCCTCTGTGCAGATGAAATGCCAGTAGCTGCTCCCACTGCTCTGTCAGTGTTGTAATGTGCTTTTCCTCCAGCAGAGGAAAGAGAAGCCGCTTAGAAGGTCACATGAATACACCAGGTCAGATGGGATGAATTAATGCATTCACAACCTAGTTGTATTTTCAGTTTTCACTGAGCCAAACCCATTTTAAATCCTGTATTACTCTGAAGAGCAGAGTGAGTGGAAGCAGCGTTCTCTGGCTAACGTTACTGTCTGCGCCTGCAGCCCCGACGCAGCCGACAGCTCTTCCTTCGACGTCCAGCTGGGTGACATCATCCTCACCGCCACCGACGGGCTCTTTGACAACATGCCCGATTACATGATCCTGCAGGAGCTGAAGAAACTCAAGGTGAGTCACACCGAGGCACAGAAACAGGTTTGATGGTGGAAGTGGAAGGAGACGTCTCTTCATGCCTGCTTTGTTTTGGCTCTAAAGAACTCCACCTATGAGAGCGTCCAGCAGGCAGCCCGGAGCATCGCGGAGCAGGCCCACGTACTGGCCTACGACCCCAACTACATGTCACCTTTTGCACAGTTTGCCTGTGACAACGGACTGAATGTTAGAGGTGCGTCTCCATGTAGAGCTTTGTTAAACTTCAATGTTTTCTGGGGTTTAGTGAGATCCTAACGGGACACTGCTCTCTCTCTCCAGGAGGAAAACCAGATGACATCACAGTGCTGCTGTCTATAGTGGCAGAATACACAGACTAGAGACAGCTGTGTGCAGCTGTGTGGGTCTGCAGGTGATGGACTGCTTCCACGCCTACTGGAGTCCTGTCAGATGCTCTACTCAACCTCACCCCCCCTGCTGACTGTCACCCCTTCTCCCCCAGAAGACTCCTACATGTCCACTTGTGTGTGACAGTGTCCAGCAGAGAGTGGCTATATAATAGAGGGGACCAGAGGCTGACTCGTACTCTTGACCCGGCTGCAGCTTTGGCACCTTTGCAGTGTTCCAGTGCTCACTGGATAATGCCCTCACCAGGGAAAAACAGTCATTGGGCCCAGTGGAGATGAGGATAAGTCCTCTTCCTCTGATGGGGGTTTGGGCAGGCAGGAAGCTAACATTCAGAGACTGAGGCAGATGAAGCCAGACGGTGCCATGCTGGCAGCTGGAAGCGAACCAATCAGTCCATCAGTAGTGTGAAGAAGGGAGCAGTGTTAGGGCTTAATAAGAAATGCTCCTTGTGTTTCTGAATATGTGTGATGAATGAATGCACAGTGTTTATTGGTCCATATACTTACTGGTGTCTATAAGGATGTGAAGGCTACAGACCTGTCCTTCGGTGTGGCAGCCTTAAACGCACAAAGCCTCAGAAGTATATCTGAAAGCGCTTAAGGTGGTGGGAGTTGGTCAGGTGACCAAATGTATTTTTGTTCTTAACTTTGTTGTTCAGCTGAATTCTTTGGACTGATCACTGCATCAGATTAGCTTTAGAATGTCCTCTGTCTCTGTCCGTCCTGCTGTAGAGCTCCAGAGGACATTCAGGAGTCACTGCAGCCGTCACGTCTGCATCACGAACACTTTCACCCTCACATGAACGTATAGTAGTATAGTCGAGTATTCAGTGGCGTTCTAATGAGGTGCCTTGTATCAGGTATGGTTGATACTGGCAAATGTTCGTAATCCCCAGCCAGGTGCTTAGCACAAAGCCTGAAACTGTTCAGTAGCCATTTGAGTGGAAACAGCTTTCCCATCATGCACTGCTGTCTTAACACCACTTATTTCCACCTGCAGCATGTTCAACCTTTCTTCTCCTGGATCTTCTCAGCCAGGAGTTTAGGAATAGTGATAAAGCCATCGCTGTCTCACGGACTGTTTCCCAGTTTCCCACCGGAGACGGACGGCAGCGCCGGGACTCATTTAGAAATGTGAGGACAATCTGAGCAGCCTTAACAATATTCCAGTCAGATGGGTCCTGCTTCCTGACACTTCCCTGCCATCTCTGACCCTTTGTTACAACCAGAGCATGTGTATGTATATATTTTGGGTGTACAGTTCAATGAAGACCTCCGCTCTGCAAAAAAATGTGTGTACAATATTTAAATAAAGAGTTTAGTATTTATTATCCAGTTGTATTTGATGGCTCTGATATGATCATAACACAATCTGACACACTGGAGTATTGAACGATTCCACTGCAGAGATGATTTCTTCTGTGCTGGATGTCTCCAGTGTCGTATTCTCCCATCAAGACATCATCACAGTGTTGTGTTGACCTCACTGACCTCAGACCAGACACTGATGATGCTTCGGGACACCTCATACGACCTCGTACGACCTCAGACGTGCTACCGGTTCCCACCAACAGTGTGACATCTTCAAACTCAAGTCATGATTTCACACACAAGACCAAACACTAGTTCAAATATACACTCACCAATGTTCAGAACGGCCTTCGTTCTTGGTGTCATACTTTCAACAAGGTGGAAACGTTCCTCAGAGGTTCTGGTCCATATTGACAGCATCACTCAGTTGCTGCAGATTTGTCGGCTGCACATCTCTGATGTGAATCTCCACCACATCCCAAAGGTGCTCTATTAGATCTGGAGCCTGTGGAGGCTGTTGGAGGACAGTGAACTCATCGTCATGTTCAGGAAACCAGTTTAAGATGATCTGAGCTCTGTGACCTGGAGCATCATCCTGCTGGAAGCAGCCATCAGAAGATGGTCCACTGTGGTCATAAAGGGATGGACACGGTCAGCACCGATGCTCAGGTAGGCTGCAGCATTTAAACCAGGCTCAGCTGGTACTAAGGAGGCCAAAGTGGGCCAAGAAAATCCTGATCCTGTGTGAACTGTAGTCTCAGCTGACAGCAGTGGTACCGTGTGGTCTCCTGCTGCTGTAGTCCATCTTCTTCAAGGTTCCAGGGTTCTGCGTTCCTCAGTTGTAACGAGCGGTTCTTTGAGTTCCTGTTGTCTTTCGATCATCTCCAACCAGTCTGCCCATTCTCCTCACTCACTGGATATTTGCTCTTTTGGGGACCGTCCTCTGTGAACCCAGAGGTGGTTGTGGGTGAAAATCCCAGTAGATCAGCAGTTAGTGAAATACTCAGACCAGCCCGTCTGGCACCGACAACCAGGCCACGTTTAAAGTCTCTTAAATCCCCGTTCTGATGCTCAGTTTGAACTTCAGCAAGCTGTCTCTACCACGTTGACATGCCTAAATGCACTGAACTGCAGCCATGTGATTGGCTAATTAGCTACTTGTGTTAACAAGTAAATGAACAGGTGTACGTAATTATGTGGCTGATGAGTGTATTTCACACACTGACACTGACAAAATGAATAACTTGATGTGTTCTTTGATAAATACATTCTGTTGAATTTCCCACTGAACAATGTGGGGAAATGTTGGAGCTATAACAACATGCATAAAACTGTTGGAACATATTGAGCCTGTCTGAGTCCAGCTGGACGCCGCGGTCAGCCATAACCTGCAGTGGGTTCTCACGGCGTAGAGCTGCTGGTTCGGTCGTCCTCTCCGTCACTGTTACAGGCCAGAACAGGCAGCGTGGCAGGACCCCCATCAGAGTCCTGCTCTGAGGACGTGGTCCTGAACAGGAGGGAACAAATCTACAGGAAACAGAGACAACACATTTTTAAAACTACATTTCAGTGATTCACTAATGAGTAACCTTGTTATCTGAATTACATTTTTCGTTACTTTTGGATCGTTTTGCTGAAGGAAAAAGGGGTTTATGTAAATGTCCATAAAAGAGCTGAGAGCTGCATCCGGTCTCTGGAAACTGCTTTGACAAGATGATATCCTACAGAAAAGAAAAGACTCCCAGACCAGTCTGTGTTTTCCTGTGATTCATCATGGTGACATAGACCTCCCCATCCCTCACATCCAGGGTCACCTGGCTTCAGGCACACCTCATATGGTGAGGTAACATGGCGGTCTGAGCATCCTTCCAGTACTCGCAAGGGTAAAACTCTTAGCCATCACACCCATCCAGTCTGCAGGCCTCACAGAGAGAGAACAAGCAGGGAAATATGGAGTGCCAGTAATAAAAGCCAACAGGAAGCTGTTACCATGGAGGAAGCAAGAGTGGCGCCGGCACCGACCTCGTCAGCAACACCAGTCTGAGGCGGCAGCAGCAGCATCAGAGCAGCTGGGCTGTCTATAAGGCTGCCCTGGCTGGACGATATCATCTCCATCACAGCAGGGGCATCCTGAGCCTTACTGCCGTCTGTTTCACACCAATCCACAGGTAGAGGAGCAGCCTCTGTACACCTGGAAAACACACAGCACACACTGAGCTCTGTACACAGCACCTTTCATCATCCAGACCTCACAAACATGCTGCAAACTGGAGCTGTACGTGGCAAGCTCTACAACCACCGTGGACTCACAGAACCGGACCGGCCGTACAGGACAGGGTCGGACCGGATCGGACAGGACAGGACTGTACAGGACAGGACAGGACCGGATCGGACAGGACAGGACAGGACAGGACAGGGTCGGACCGGATCGGACCAGATCGGACAGGACAGGATAGGACAGGACAGGATAGGGTCGGACCGGACCGGGCAGGACAGGACAGGACAGGACAGGACAGGACCGGATCGGACCAGATCGGATAGGACAGGATAGGACAGGACAGGACAGGACAGGACAGGACAGGACAGGGTCGGACCAGATCGGACAGGACAGGATAGGACAGGACAGGATAGGACAGGACAGGATAGGGTCGGACCGGACCGGGCAGGACAGGACAGGACCGGACGTAAAACAGAAGCTTCCTGGACAGGTAGGAAGCAGATTGTCTGTTTACGTATGTAAAGACAGACCCGTTGTCTTGTTTGTGGAGCCACCGTGTCTGTAACTAAGCAGTACAGCATTAGACAACACTAGGAAACACCAGGACAAGTACAAGGACCTGGACACGACTCCAAGGAGCCAGGAAGTGGAGGAGGTGAAAAGAAGTTTGGTTTCACAGCAGAATATGATCAAAAGAGCCACATCACAAAGTGAGGCTGCCGGAAACATCTCCCAGGAGACGCCTGGCCGATGAACCGTTTCCTCAGCTGAGCCTGAGCCCAGGCGCTGATGGACTAGCATCCAAGAAGAGATGCCAGGTATCAGGCCTGGGCACAGCAGATAAGATAAGATATTCCTTAGGCCTGGGCACAGCAGATAAGATAAGATATTCCTTAGGCCTGGGCACAGCAGATAAGATAAGATAAGATATTCCTTTATTTGTCCCACAGTGGAGGAATTCACAGATTGGATCAGTGTGGTGCAAACTGAGCAATAATTAACGTTTTCTTTATGCACTTTTTCTTGCTACTCCAAGGCTTGAATGGTTGATTCATTCATCATTTATGTACAATTATATCATTGATATGATGGACACATTTTTTCTGTCTTTACTTTTTTCTATTTTCTATTATGTATATACTAATTTATTTTATTTGTATTTTTCTGCTGTAATGTGTAAATTTCCCCACTGTGGGACTAATAAAGGAATATCTTATCTTATGTTATCTTATTATTTTTATTTTATTTTCAAATTTATCAGCCTGTGGAAAGAGCTTATTTTGATATTTACCTTAGAAGGCTGCAAATAGAAAAGAGGCATACAATTTATAAAATATATATATATATAATATATATATATATATATATATACAGTAAAATAAAAAATATAAAATATATATATAAACAAAATAAATTTTAATTAATATGCCATTGATATGTTTTTTTAAATGTGAAACTCGATTTTGCATGTCTGCAAGTATTAAGTTACATAAATGTTGCTGTTCCATATTCAGTGTTAAAGCAAAACTTGTTTGGGTCCATATTAAAGGTTCATTTGTTCAACGTTGGCCCGCAGCTCTGTTTAATTTTAAATTTTGGCCCACTGTGTATTTGAGTTTGACACCCCTGCATTAAACTATGAAGAACACTCCACAGAGACGTTCATGTATCAGTTGATACTGAAAGTGGCCTGAGGTCCACCAACACAGAACCACACTACACGACTAGAGGAGCCCGGCACTCCGTTGGACCACCAGATCCTGGTTCATGTTTTTGTCTTCATTTTCACCATTGTCCCTCCCTGTTTTATTTTGAAATCTCTAATCTTCCCTCTTGTCTCAGATTCACTGCATTTCCTGCCCTGCGTGTCTTCCCGCTCCCTGACCTACTTTCCATCAACTCACCTGTGTCTGACTGTAGCCCCGCCCCCGACTGTGTCCACCTGTGCCTCGTGACTGACTCCCTCACCAGTACATAATGTCCGTCCTCCCTTCCTCATGCTGCCAGTTTGTAGCTGAGCCTTCCCGGTGGTCAAGTAGTAGTAGTCAAGCAGTAGTAGTAGTAGGGCAGGAGTAGCAGCTGGGGAGTAGTAGTAGCAGTAGTAGAGCAGGAGTAACAGATGGGCAGTAGTAGTAGAAGAGCAGGAGTAGCAGCTGGGCAGTAGTAGTAGTAGTAGTAGCAGTAGTAGAGCAGGAGTAACAGCTGGGCAGTAGTAGTAGTAGAGCAGGAGTAGCAGCTGGGCAGTAGTAGTAGTAGTAGTAGTAGAGAAGGAGTAGCAGCTGGGCAGTAGTAGTAGTAGAGCAGGAGTAGCAGCTGGGCAGTAGTAGCAGTAGTAGTAGTAGAGCAGGAGTAGCAGCTGGGCAGTAGTAGTAGTAGTAGAGCAGGAGTAGCAGCTGGGCAGTAGTAGTAGTAGTAGAGCAGGAGTAGCAGCTGGGCAGTAGTAGTAGTAGAGCAGGAGTAGCAGCTGGGCAGTAGTAGTAGTAGAGCAGGAGTAGCAGCTGGGCAATAGTAGTAGTAGTACTAGTAGAGAAGGAGTAGCAGCTGGGCAGTAGTAGTAGTAGAGCAGGAGTAGCAGCTGGGCAGTAGTAGTAGTAGAGCAGGAGTAGCAGCTGGGCAGTAGTAGTAGTAGAGCAGGAGTAGCAGCTGGGCAGTAGTAGTAGAAGAGCAGGAGTAGCAGCTGGGCAGTAGTAGTAGTAGTAGTAGCAGTAGTAGAGCAGGAGTAACAGCTGGGCAGTAGTAGTAGTAGAGCAGGAGTAGCAGCTGGGCAGTAGTAGTAGTAGAAGAGCAGGAGTAGCAGCTGGGCAGTAGTAGTAGTAGTAGGGCAGGAGTAGCAGCTGGGCAGTAGTAGTAGCAGTAGTAGAGCAGGAGTAACAGCTGGGCAGTAGTAGTAGTAGTAGTAGAGCAGGAGTAGCAGCTGGGCAGTAGTAGTAGTAGAGCAGGAGTAGCAGCTGGGCAGTAGTAGTAGTAGTAGAGCAGGAGTAGCAGCTGGGCAGTAGTAGTAGTAGTAGAGCAGGAGTAGCAGCTGGGCAGTAGTAGTAGTAGTAGTAGAGCAGGAGTAGCAGCTGGGCAGTTGTAGTAGTAGAGCAGGAGTAGCAGCTGGGCAGTAGTAGTAGTAGTAGTAGTAGAGAAGGAGTAGCAGCTGGACAGTAGTAGTAGTAGAGCAGGAGTAGCAGCTGGGCAGTAGTAGCAGTAGTAGTAGTAGAGCAGGAGTAGCAGCTGGGCAGTAGTAGTAGTAGAGCAGGAGTAGCAGCTGGGCAGTAGTAGTAGTAGTAGAGCAGGAGTAGCAGCTGGGCAGTAGTAGTAGTAGTACTAGTAGAGAAGGAGTAGCAGCTGGGCAGTAGTAGTAGTAGAGCAGGAGTAGCAGCTGGGCAGTAGTAGTAGTAGAGCAGGAGTAGCAGCTGGGCAGTAGTAGTAGTAGAGCAGGAGTAGCAGCTGGGCAGTAGTAGTAGTAGAGCAGGAGTAGCAGCTGGGCAGTAGTAGTAGTAGTAGTAGTAGAGCAGGAGTAGCAGCTGGGCAGTAGTAGTAGTAGTAGAGCAGGAGTAGCAGCTGGGCAGTAGTAGTAGTAGTAGAGCAGGAGTAGCAGCTGGGCAGTAGTAGTAGTAGTAGAGCAGGAGTAGCAGCTGGGCAGTAGTAGTAGTAGTAGTAGTAGAGCAGGAGTAGCAGCTGGGCAGTAGTAGTAGTAGTAGAGCAGGAGTAGCAGCTGGTTAGTAGTAGTAGTAGTAGAGCAGGAGTAGCAGCTGGGCAGTAGTAGTAGTAGTAGTAGTAGAGCAGGAGTAGCAGCTGGGCAGTAGTAGTAGTAGTAGAGAAGGAGTAGCAGCTGGGCAGTAGTAGTAGTAGTAGAGCAGGAGTAGCAGCTGGGCAGTAGTAGTAGTAGTAGTAGAGAAGGAGTAGCAGCTGGGCAGTAGTAGTAGTAGAGCAGGAGTAGCAGCTGGGCAGTAGTAGTAGTAGTAGAGCAGGAGTAGCAGCTGGGCAGTAGTAGTAGTAGTAGTAGAGCAGGAGTAGCAGCTGGGCAGTAGTAGTAGTAGTAGAGAAGGAGTAGCAGCTGGGCAGTAGTAGTAGTAGTAGAGCAGGAGTAGCAGCTGGGCAGTAGTAGTAGTAGTAGAGCAGGAGTAGCAGCTGGGCAGTAGTAGTAGTAGTAGAGCAGGAGTAGCAGCTGGGCAGTAGTAGTAGTAGTAGTAGTAGTAGAGCAGGAGTAGCAGCTGGGCAGTAGTAGTAGTAGTAGAGAAGGAGTAGCAGCTGGGCAGTAGTAGTAGTAGTAGAGCAGGAGTAGCAGCTGGGCAGTAGTAGTAGTAGTAGAGCAGGAGTAGCAGCTGGGCAGTAGTAGTAGTAGTAGAGAAGGAGTAACAGCTGGGCAGTAGTAGTAGTAGAGCAGGAGTAGCAGCTGGGCAGTAGTAGTAGTAGTAGTAGAGCAGGAGTAGCAGCTGGGCAGTAGTAGTAGTAGTAGAGCAGGAGTAGCAGCTGGGCAGTAGTAGTAGTAGTAGAGCAGGAGTAGCAGCTGGGCAGTAGTAGTAGTAGAGCAGGAGTAGCAGCTGGGCAGCAGTAGTAGTAGTAGTAGTAGTAGAGCAGGAGTAGCAGCTGGGCAGTAGTAGTAGTAGTAGAGAAGGAGTAGCAGCTGGGCAGTAGTAGTAGTAGAGCAGGAGTAGCAGCTGGGCAGTAGTAGTAGTAGTAGAGCAGGAGTAGCAGCTGGGCAGTAGTAGTAGTAGTAGAGCAGGAGTAGTAGCTGGGCAGTAGTAGTAGTAGTAGAGCAGGAGTAGCAGCTGGGCAGTAGTAGTAGTAGTAGAGCAGGAGTAGCAGCTGGGCAGTAGTAGTAGTAGAGCAGGAGTAGCAGCTGGGCAGTAGTAGTAGTAGTAGAGCAGGAGTAGCAGCTGGGCAGTAGTAGTAGTAGTAGAGCAGGAGTAGTAGCTGGGCAGTAGTAGTAGTAGTAGAGCAGGAGTAGCAGCTGGGCAGTAGTAGTAGTAGAGCAGGAGTAGCAGCTGGGCAGTAGTAGTAGTAGAGCAGGAGTAGCAGCTGGGCAGTAGTAGTAGTAGAGCAGGAGTAGCAGCTGGGCAGTAGTAGTAGTAGAGCAGGAGTAGCAGCTGGGCAGTAGTAGTAGTAGTAGAGCAGGAGTAGCAGCTGGGCAGTAGTAGTAGTAGTAGAGCAGGAGTAGCAGCTGGGCAGTAGTAGTAGTAGAGCAGGAGTAGCAGCTGGGCAGTAGTAGTAGTAGTAGAGCAGGAGTAGCAGCTGGGCAGTAGTAGTAGTAGTAGAGCAGGAGTAGCAGCTGGGCAGTAGTAGTAGTAGTAGAGCAGGAGTAGCAGCTGGGCAGTAGTAGTAGTAGAGCAGGAGTAGCAGCTGGGCAGTAGTAGTAGTAGTAGAGCAGGAGTAGCAGCTGGGCAGTAGTAGTAGTAGTAGAGCAGGAGTAGCAGCTGGGCAGTAGTAGTAGTAGTAGTAGCAGTAGTAGAGCAGGAGTAGCAGCTGGGCAGTAGTAGTAGTAGAGCAGGAGTAGCAGCTGGGCAGTAGTAGTAGTAGTAGAGCAGGAGTAGCAGCTTGGCAGTAGTAGTAGTAGAGCAGGAGTAGCAGCTGGGCAGTAGTAGTAGTAGAGCAGGAGTAGCAGCTGGGCAGTAGTAGTAGTAGTAGAGCAGGAGTAGCAGCTGGGCAGTAGTAGTAGTAGTAGTAGAGCAGGAGTAGCAGCTGGGCAGTAGTAGTAGTAGAGCAGGAGTAGCAGCTGGGCAGTAGTAGTAGTAGTAGAGCAGGAGTAGCAGCTGGGCAGTAGTAGTAGTAGTAGAGCAGGAGTAGCAGCTGGGCAGTAGTAGTAGTAGTAGTAGTAGTAGAGCAGGAGTAGCAGCTGGGCAGTAGTAGTAGTAGTAGAGCAGGAGTAGCAGCTGGGCAGTAGTAGTAGTAGTAGTAGTAGAGCAGGAGTAGCAGCTGGTAGGTGAATAGCACACAGTCAGACAGACAGACAGACAGACAGACAGACTGGGACACGGTCTTCGTCCACCAGGTCATCATTGCAGAGATTCTAGCCTGTCCCACTGACAGGCTGCTCAGCCCCCCTTTGATCCTGCTAGTCCTGGTCCTGCCCTACTCGTCTCTGCTGCAGACACCAGGCTGTCTGCTGTAACAATGCGCCCTCCCACCAAGCTGAACACAGCCAATGAGGACCAACCGCCCTGACTGACAGCCAGGAGAGGACCTCAGGTAGAGTCCTGAGGGATCACAGAAGACACTGTAGTCTGACGAGACCCTAGCAGTTGGGTGGTTAGGTTGGGGGCGGCAGTAGCTCAGTCTGTAGGGAGTTGGCTTGGGAACCGGAGGGTCACCGGTTCAAGTCCCGACATGGACCAAAAAACTGAGTGTGAACTGGTAGCTGGAGAGGTGCCAGTTTACCTCTTGGGCACTGCCGAGGTGCCCCTGAGCAAGGCACCAAACCCCCAACTGCTCGGGGCGCTTGTCTGGAGCAGCCCCATCACTCTGACATCTCTCCATTACTGCATGTGTGTGTGTGTTTGTGTGCATGTACCATGTATAAGTTAAACAGAGTGTAAATTGAATTTCCCCACTGTGGGACTAATAAAGGTATATCTTCTTCTTCTTCTTCTTCTTTACCTGGGGGGGGTAGCGGGCTGAGAGGGGATCCTGCTCTCAGGGTCCATCAGGGTCGCCAGCACCACAGTCGCCTCCAGGACCATGTCCTCCACAGAGAAGCACACAGGCCTGCAAACAACATGACAAACAACACGGACCTTTCCTTGTTTTACTGCTGGCTGCTACAGCACCGTTAGAATCAGACTCCTACATGTGAATATAATTGTTGGTGCCCTTCGGTTTATGAAAGAAAAACTCACAGTGGTCCCAGAAATAACTTGAATCTGTTAAAAGTAATAATAAACTAGAAAAGCACTCGGAGAGCGCAGACCTCCACCAAGCACCAGAGTTTCCCCCCATATTGTAATTCACTCCAAAATAAAAATCCTACATTTTTTAAAAAGAATTTTATATCAGTGGCAAACATAGAACATATATACAAGACACAACATAAAACTCACAATACATTATTTCTGAAACCAACATTAACATTTTACAAAGTGATACAAACTGTGTCATGGTGAGAAAAATAACAGTCTTCAACACATATCTGGGGATGTTGATGATTGTTGATAGAAGTCCACATTGTAAATCCCTGAGTCAAATTTCATGAGCTTTGGGAAACAATTACCAGAGATATTGAGGAACAATTTTGTGGCCGAACGAAAATTTCAAAGTGATCCAGAATCCAGGATTTCTTCCGGATCACCCCCAAAATTAAATCAGTTCTTCCTTTTCACATTTTCGACACACCCTGAAATTGTCATCAAAATCCATCCATAAGTTTTTGAGTTATCTTGAACACAGACAACAAACAGACAGATAAACGCCGGCAAAAACACAACCTCCTTGGCGGAGGTAATAAACTCATGAAACAGGCCTGGACAACAAAGATTGGCCCTTAACTTAGTATTTAGCTGCAGAACCTTTCGAGGCGATCACTGCCATCAATCGATTCCTGTAACTGTCAATGAGCCTTCGGCCCCTCTCAGCAGGTCTTCTGGCCCGCTCCTCATCAGCTAACTGCTCCGGTGGTCTCAGGTGTGAAGGACGCCATGTTTCAGCTCCTTCCAGAGATGCTCAGGAGGACTGAGCTCATGGCTCATAGAGGCCCCTTTAGACTAGTCCCACTAGTCCCTCTCAGCCAGTCTTGGCTGTTTGTAGCTGTGTGTTCTGGGTCATTGTCCTGCTGCAGGACCCAGGACCTGAAACTGAGACCAAGCTTTCTGACACTGGCCGGCACATTTCTCTCTCAAACCCGTCTGTGGACATAGAGCTGATGCCTCGGCAGAACGTCCATCTGTGTCTCATCTGTCCAGAGGACATCCTCCCGTATTATCCGTCTCATTGATCTGTCCACGTCCAGGGAGGTTGGCTACAGTCCCGTGGATCTTAAATTTCTGAATAATATCTGAATAATGTGTGTAACTGTAGTCACAGGACCATCAGGCTGCTTGGAGATGGTCTATAGCCGTTACCGTCAACATGCTGGTCTGTAATTGTCTTTCTGATCTCCTGAGACAGCTCTGTCCTTTGCTTCTCTGGTCCATGGTGAGTGTGGTACAAACAGCCCAGTGACTACCGGTAGCCCCATATACAGGCCCACTGACTGACTACCAGGTTGGACACACCTGATGCTAATTAGTGGACACACCTTGGATTAACGTGTCCCTTTGCTCACATTATCTTCAGTCTTTTCTAGGGGGACCATCACCGTCCAGGCCTGTTTCATCAGTTTATTTTTTTTAATAACTCTGTTGAAGCACGGTTGAAAAGCAATGTCTGACTTTCACTGGTTAAATTTCATAGATTTTTTATTTATTATTACTTTTGTCAGATTCAAGTTATTTCTGTGACCATTGTGAGTTTTTCTTTCATTAACTGAAGCGTACCAACAATTTTGTCCATGTGTGTAACAGTCGATGTGGTCTTAATAACCAGACTGAGTCTGCTGGTCCTTGCAACCTGAGACAGGAATGTCATTGGAGCTAATAACAATGGCAGACAGACTTACTTTCCTGCAGCACCGAAGTGGACAGACACTGGCAGGCAATGGGACTCTGCAAAGGACAGGAGACCCTGCAAAGAAACACAACATCAGCAATTCACCGAGTCGAACACTGAGACATGCTGGTGTGCATCCTGTTTACAACCATCAGGCTTAAGAAATATATCAATGCTCCAGTAAACTGAGGCTAACTAAAACTTAAAGCCTGGCCTCCAATCCATCCAAACCCATCCAAACTGACAGGAAAATGAAGAAGACAAATTCCACGACATTAGAGACGAGAGTTCAGGGTGCTACTGCAGGTCAGGTCTTATTAACACATGGATCGAGCATCCAAACCTCCAAACGGCCACCAAGTGAAGCCAGTACAGAAGAAAGCAACTGAACTGGGGGAGTGTTCACTCAGACACTGAAACGAATCCCTCTGGATTATTGAGCATGCTCCTCTGGAAATCACATCATAGTTCACTAACATCCAATGTTTGATGTTACTCAAAATAGCAACAGTTTAAGGTTGACTTGAGCTGAGCCAGCCCTTCAGACACAAACTCAGTCCTGCTGGGCCTGAGAGTTACACATTCGTATAAACCAAGCACAGTGTAGCCTTCAATTTCTACAGCTCATGACTTGATTTACTTTTTCTGTGTAGTGATATATACATCATGCTATTCCTGCTGTAAAGATGAGACACAGCATTGAGGGGAAACGAACTAGAGAGCCGGGTACAGAGGCGTACAGGACCAGAAATATGACCCATTACAGATGAAATACTCACGTACAATGAAACCCATAATGTTGTCATGTGACAGGATAAAATAACCGTTACCCTCAACTCCTTCAGGCAGAAGGTGACGTCCGACTCCACTCCGATCTGAAAGTAGTCAAACTCATCTGGGTGTAAGGACATCTCAGTGTACATAATCTTCATGTGATCTGTGACAGACAAGTAGTACCTGCACAACCTTTGTAGGCTTTGTTGAAGAATTACACTATTGAGTTAGGCTGTCAAACAGCAACTTCACTATTGTGGCGGGTCTGCATCAAATCACAGTGTAATGTTAGCTCACCATTTCCCCCCTCACAGTAATTTCTCAGACTGATTCTCAGAGGAGTCATGGACAGAGTGATTTCCTCCTGGGACACAGGGAAATGCATCACCATGTCACCAAGAAGCCTGTAGAGGCAGAGCACGAGAGTCAGTCTACAGAGGCAGAGCACGAGAGTCAGTCAGAGGCAGAGCACGAGTCAGTCAGAGGCAGAGCACGAGAGTCAGTCTGTAGAGGCAGAGCACGAGAGTCAGTCTACAGAGGCAGAGCACGAGAGTCAGTCTACAGAGGCAGAGCACGAGAGTCAGTCAGAGGCAGAGCACGAGAGTCAGTCAGAGGCAGAGCACGAGAGTCAGTCTGTAGAGGCAGAGCACGAGAGTCAGTCTACAGAGGCAGAGCACGAGAGTCAGTCTGTAGAGGCAGAGCACGAGAGTCAGTCTGTAGAGGCAGAGCACGAGAGTCAGCCTGTAGAGGCAGAGCACGAGAGTCAGCCTGTAGAGGCAGAGCACGAGAGTCAGTCTGTAGAGGCAGAGCACAAGAATCAGTCTACAGAGGCAGAGCACGAGAGTCAGTCTGTAGAGGCAGAGCACGAGAGTCAGTCTACAGAGGCAGAGCACGAGAGTCAGTCTGTAGAGGCAGAGCACGAGAGTCAGTCTACAGAGGCAGAGCACGAGAGTCAGTCTGTAGAGGCAGAGCACAAGAGTCAGTCTACAGAGGCAGAGCACGAGAGTCAGTCAGAGGCAGAGCACGAGAGTCAGTCTGTAGAGGCAGAGCACGAGAGTCAGTCTACAGAGGCAGAGCACGAGAGTCAGCCTGTAGAGGCAGAGCACGAGAGTCAGTCTGTAGAGGCAGAGCACGAGAGTCAGTCTGTAGAGGCAGAGCACAAGAATCAGTCTATAGAGGCAGAGCACGAGAGTCAGACTATAGAGGCAGAGCACGAGAATCAGTCTATAGAGGCAGAGCACAACAGAGTCAGTCTATAGAGGCAGAGCACAAGAATCAGTCTATAAAGGCAGAGCACGAGAATCAGTCTATAGAGGCAGAGCACAAGAATCAGTCTATAGAGGCAGAGCACAAGAATCAGTCTATAGAGGCAGAGCACGAGAATCAGTCTATAGAGGCAGAGCACAACAGAGTCAGTCTATAGAGGCAGAGCACAAGAATCAGTCTATAGAGGCAGAGCACAAGAATCAGTCTATAGAGGCAGAGCACAAGAATCAGTCTATAGAGGCAGAGCACAAGAATCAGTCTATAGAGGCAGAGCACGAGAATCAGTCTATAGAGGCAGAGCACAAGAATCAGTCGTATACGTACGTGCATATACGTGCACCGAGCGTTCAATCAGAGTAAATCGTTTGGGCATATACAGAGTTGTCAAATTTTCGGGAAATAGTAGAAGAAGCAGCTGGACTTCCTCCTGTGTTGTAAACAATGCTGCGTTGTCTGTCTTGCGTCAGGAAGACATGATCCCAGTGGGTGTGTACATGGACGCCGATCGGAACAATGATCGGCATAAACCACCTCTCTCATTCGGAATGAAATTTCTTTCCGACTGGGCCGAATCGGATTAGAATCTTCCAACTGACGTGTTTACATGGAGCATTTTTAATTTGATTGGGCCTTTATTCTGATTATCTGTGTCCATGTAAACGCAGCTACTGTGAACACTCATTCTAGGGTCCAATAAATAGACTGGTACCTGATTCATGTTACAGTAACTGACTAGACATAGCAGAATAATGAGGTGTGAACCTGGCAGGAGCTTTCAGCACATTGGGACAGAGGTGTGAGGCGAACACTGCCTGCAGAGCCTCACTGTCCTGGAAACACAGGTTGTGGGTCTTGGTGATGCCTGTAAACAACAGCAGAAACAAGATGTCTGGAGCACACTGCCACCAAGTGCTGATAATATGCAATGCACTCTGTCTGCAGCAGAGTGGAGCCCATTCTGAACATGGTCCATTAAGAAATTGATAAATATAATCATGTATTTACACTCAAATACCATAGGTCTCTCCTTTACCCGACACTAGATTATAATACAAAATGCAATGTTTACTACCATGCCTGCAGAAAAACTGGATCATCACTCGGTCACTGCGAGTGCCGATGGTTATCCGACATCGTTCCACATTACGCTCAATGGAGGCCAGACACCGGAAAAGAGGCAAAACAGACTAAAAAACAAAAAGACACGTTTCAATCAGGGAGAACTTCCACTCTACTGACTCCTACCGTATATCCTGATGCCGTGAGCTCTCTACAGATGAACAACCAGCATGACTGATAGACCTTCATCACCAGTTTGCATTTGATGGTTTCACTGCCCTGCTCTGATAGCGATCCCAGGCTGTACTGCTGGAAGAACAGCGGAGAGAAGAGGAAGCAGGCGTACGCAGAATGAGCAGAATTCACTGTTCTCAGCGCCAGCTTCAAGACAAAGACACAGACACGTTCAGTTACATGCTGTCCTCACTCGTAATGAGGAAGGAGACACCTGCATACCAACATACTCTACAAAATGATATAATATAACATAATATAATGTAATATAATATCACATAATATAACATAATGAGAGGCTTCATGTAAAATAACATCGAACTTATAATATAGAGGGGTGGGGGGGTTCAGGTGTGATAGAAAATTGAACATTTAGCATAGCTAACTCCTGCCTGCTACCCTGTGCATACTCCCACCGGGACATGTCATGACATTTCGTATGTACTGTTCAGATTGTCACCAAGGCACCTCATGCTCTATGTGTTCATGTGAGGCTCGGCAGCCATCTTTTATCTATCTTGTCTGTGTCCGGAAGGTCATAACCGTTGTAAAACTGTCCATATCCACATGTTGGAAGCAGACAAGACAGATAGCACCTCAACCATCTGTGTACTTAAATACGTGCTGACTGTTGTGTCCTCAGTTCAGTTCTGCGGTGGTCTCGGACTCTGTGGATCTGGCTCTTTCTCTGCAGCAGCTTTCCACTAAAGCGGTATTATCAGACTCCTGTTTCCTAACTTCTCTGGAAAATCTTCTGGAGTTACTATCTGTCACTGGGACAGATAGTTTTGTGATGTGGCTAACTGGGCTAATTCAGGGCTGTGCTGTAGCTGGTGCTACTCACTCCTCGGACCATGGGGTCCAGCCAGAGCTCCCCTCCGACCCGGGACAGGGCCTGGAGGGCCCTTCCAAAGGCTGCAACACAACAAAGAGCCACAGCACCGCCGTTAGCAGCATTCTGAGTTTTCTCTCTATTCAGCTGATGCTCATTAACACAGCTTTGTTATATACATCATTAATCATTTAACAGTGTTTGTAATACTGGGTATGACACTGTTTTAATACATTAATAAAAAGCAGGAAAGTTGGCTTGGTTCCTCGCCATTTTGTCCAAAAATAAAAAATTATAATTGTATGACAAACAACATGTTATTTCCAATCATATCTTGACTAAAACACCAATACATCAAACATATTTATGTGTTTGTTTTGTAGAAATCTGGCTCCATTCATCCACAACACGGTTGTTTTTACTGTTTTACTGGATAAACTCTCAGTGAAATCTCCAGACTTCCAGAAGAAGAAGAAGAAGAAGAAGAAGAAGATCAACCTTTATTAGTCCCACGAGGGGAAATTCAATTTTTTTCACTCTGTTGTTAACTTATACATGGTACATGCAGACCTGAACACACACATGCACAAACATGCAACAATGGAGAGATGTCAGAGTGGGGGGGCTGCTCCTGACAAGCGCCCCGAGCAGTTGGGGGTTTGGTGCCTTGCTCAGGGGCACCTCGGCAGTGCCCAAGAGGTAAACTGGCACCTCTCCAGCTACCAGTTCACACTCTGTTTTTGGTCCATGTCGGGACTTGAACCGGTGACCCTCCGGTTCCCAAGCCAACTCCCTACAGACTGAGCTACTGCCGCCCCCAAGAAGGTAGTGATTGATTCAGTATTTATCACCATCTTTGCTGTATCAATAAATAAAAGAGCAGAAACATCTGGATGTAGAGACAGAAACAGACCTGATCAATACTGTGTATTAATACCTCCGATAGAAATACTGTGTATTAATACCTCCAATAGAAATACTGTATATTAATACCTCCGATAGAAATACTGTAAACTAATACCTCAGATAAAAATACTGTGTATTAATACCTCCAATAGAAATACTGTATACTAATACCTTCAATAGAAATACTGTATATTAATACCTCCAATAGAAATACTGTATATTAATACCTCCAATAGAAATACTGTATACTAATACCTCAGATAAAAATACTGTATACTAATACCTCCAATAGAAATACTGTAAACTAATACCTCCAATAGAAATACTGTAAACTAATACCTCCGATAGAAATACTGTGTATTAATACCTCCGATAGAAATACTGTAAACTAATACCTCAGATAAAAATACTGTGTATTAATACCTCCAATAGAAATACTGTATACCAATACCTCAGATAAAAATACTGTATACTAATACCTCCAATAGAAATACTGTAAACTAATACCTCCAATAGAAATACTGTAAACTAATACCTCCGATAGAAATACTGTGTATTAATACCTCCAATAGAAATACTGTAAACTAATACCTCCGATAGAAATACTGTGTATTAATACCTCCGATAGAAATACTGTAAACTAATACCTCAGATAAAAATACTGTGTATTAATACCTCCAATAGAAATACTGTATACTAATACCTCAGATAAAAATACTGTATACTAATACCTCCAATAGAAATACTGTATATTAATACCTCCAATAGAAATACTGTATACTAATACCTCCAATAGAAATACTGTGTATTAATACCTCCGATAGAAATACTGTATACTAATACCTTCAATATAAATACTGTATACTAATACCTCCAATAGAAATACTGTGTATTAATACCTCCAATAGAAATACTGTGTATTAATACCTCCAATAGAAATACTGTGTATTAATACCTCCAATAGAAATACTGTGTACTAATACCTCCAACAGAAATACTGTTTATTAATACCTCCAATAGAAATACTGTGTATTAATACCTCCAATAGAAATACTGTGTATTAATACCTCAAATAGAAATACTGTGTATTAATACCTCCAATAGAAATACTATATACTAATACCTCCAATAGAAATACTGTATACTAATACCTCCAACAGAAATACTGTGTATTAATACCTCCAACAGAAATACTGTATATTAATACCTCCAATAGAAATACTGTATACTAATACCTCCAATAGAAATACTGTGTATTAATACCTCAAATAGAAATACTGTGTATTAATACCTCCAATAGAAATACTGTATACTAATACCTCCAAAAGAAATACTGTATACTAATACCGCCGATAAAAATACTGTATATGTCACGTCAGTCAATTCTTAAGTTTGTATACTTGTGTGTTTTTGTTCGTTTGCGTATGTATTTCCTGTTTTATTTTGTAGTCTGACTCTCCCTGTTGTTTCAGAGCACGTCACTTCCTGCCCTCCTGTGCTTCCGCGTTTTGAATGAATGAGATTCCCGACTCCCTCTCCTGCGTCTGATCATCGTTCCCCAGCCCTGATTGTGTTCACCTGTCCATAATTAGTCACTCCCCTCTTTAGTATTTAAGCTGTGTTTCCCCATCCTTCTGTGCCAGTTCGTCTTTGTACTTAGAGTGAAAGCGTCCTCGCGTCCTTTGTGTTTACCTCCTAGTGTTTGATTACTCTGCCTGTTTTTTCGATTACGCCTCAGCCTAACGTCTTGGATTCGTCTGCCTGATTTTTGACTGACCTCCCGTGTACCGAACCTGCTTTATTTAAGTAAAGACTTTTTTGACTAAACCTGCCTGTCTCCGTGGTTGTGCTTTTGGGTCCACACTTTGTGCTTCACAGTACGAACTGGCCAAATATGGACCCAGCCAACCCGGACCAGGTTCGGTCCTCTCTCCACGCTCATGGAGTGAGGATTCGCCACCACGAGGAACAACTGTCCGCCGTCAGCACTAGCGTTAAACTTCTTACGGACAATCAGGAGAAGTTTAGTAATACTGTCGGCGAACAGGTAATTCAACTCGGAGCCCAGATGCAAGCTCTAATGAGCCGTATTGACACTTTAGCCGGAGAACGGTTGCCGCCGCCTCCTCCCACTCCAGCGCCACCGCTCCCACCCGCTTTTCCCACTTCTCCTCACCTCGCTAAACCTGAGCGTTTTTCCGGCGAGTCAGCTAACTGCCGTCCATTTTTGATTCAATGCAGCTTACATTTTGAACTCCAGGCAGCTCAGTTCCCCACTGAGAGATCTAAGATTGCTTTCATGATTACGCATCTATCAGGCAGAGCCGAGGCGTGGGCTACAGCGGAGTGGGCGCGCAATTCGCCGGTGTGTGCTTCTTTGAAACTTTTCACAGAGACTCTGCAAAAGATATTCGACCACACCACACCAGGACGGGAGGCGGCAAGAGCACTGGTCAGCCTGCGGCAGGGGAAGAGGAGAGTGACAGATTACGCCATAGAGTTCCGCACGCTGGCCGCCGATAGCGGGTGGAACGACGCATCTCTCCTTGACACCTTCATTCATGGGTTATCCGACGCAGTTAAGGACCAGTTGGCGCCCCTGGACCTTCCACCTGATCCCGATTCGGTCATCGCTCTGGCGATCCGAATCGACAACCGCCTATGGGAAAGGGAGAAGGAGAGACGCAGGGGTGCGGCTCCCCAACCTCCAGAACCGACGGGGCCACCTGCTCGACTCCGCCCAGCCTGGCGTCCTTCTCCTCCTGCTGAGGTGAGTGGTATCTCGTCTCCCCCTAGTGCCCCAGAGGAGCCGATGCAGGTGGCCCGAGCCCGGCTGACTCCGGAGGAGCGACACCGACGTCTCCGAGAGGGGAGGTGCATCTATTGTGGCCAGCTGGGCCACTTTCTGTCCACGTGCCCGGTAAAAGATCGGGCTCACCAGTAAGCGAGAGGGCACTGGTGAGCCACACATCTTCCTCCAAATATTCCTCTCGCCCTCTGACTCAGGTTCAGCTGGTTTCCCAGACTCACTCTCTGCATTATCCGGTCCTGGTGGATTCCGGGGCCGATGAGAACTTTATGGACTGGAGACTGGTTAACACGCTGGGCCTACGGAAGACTCCCCTGCCCGAGGTGTTGGAGGCCAATGCTCTGGACGGGCGTCCTCTGGGTCGGGTGACTCACCGCACCCAACCCGTGAAACTGATCATGGCCGGTAACCACACAGAAACATTGAGCTTCCATGTGTTTAATTCCCCTCTTCACCCTTTGATTCTAGGTTTGCCTTGGCTCATTAAGAACCAACCATACATTGACTGGGCTTCTGGTAACGTTTTGGGGTGGGGAGGGGAATGTACACTAACCTCTCCATCATCTGTCTCACCTCCGGAGCTTCCTGACTCTCGGTCTGCGCCCCCAGCGGTGATGGTGGGCACTACGGCATCACTCCAGCATCTCGCTCCTGCACCCTCCTGTGATTACACAGACCTGACCGGCGTGCCGGCCTGTTATCATGACCTCAGTGAAGTTTTCAATAAGGCAAGAGCCACTTCACTACCTCGTCACCGCCCCTACGACTGCGCCATCAACCTTCTTCCTGGCACTTCACCTCCAAAAGGACGTCTCTACTCTCTCTGCCCCCGAGCGGAGAGCCATGGATGATTACATCGAGTCCTCCCTGGCAGCGGGGATTATCCGTCCATCCTCGTCCCCAGCTGGGGCGGGCTTCTTCTTCGTAGAGAAAAAGGACAAATCCCTCCGACCATGCATCGACTACAGAGGGCTAAACGAAATAACCATAAAGAACAGGTACCCCCTCCCTCTCATTTCTTCCGCTTTTGAAGTGTTAAAAGGTTCCAGGGTTTTCTCTAAACTAGATCTTAGAAACGCGTACCATCTGGTGCGCGTGAGGGAGGGGGACGAGTGGAAAACAGCCTTCAATACTCCTAGCGGGCACTATGAATATCTGGTTATGCCATTCGGACTTACAAATGCACCTGCGGTTTTTCAAGCCCTTGTAAACGATGTCCTTCGTGATATGCTCAACCAATTTGTCTTTGTTTACCTTGACGACATTCTGATTTTTTCTCCAGACCAGCACACCCATGAAACCCATGTCCGCCGCGTTTTACGTCGTCTCTTGGTACACCAGCTGTATGTTAAAGCGGAGAAATGCGAGTTTCATGTCCCCAGCCTCTCCTTTCTCGGATTCATTGTGGGTCCCGATCGGATCAAAATGGACCCCGCTAAGGTTAGCGCCGTAGCCGATTGGCCAACCCCCACTACTCGTAGACTGGTACAGCGCTTTTTGGGTTTCGCCAACTTCTACCGGAGATTCATTCGCAACTTTAGTAACATCGCTGCGCCCCTCCATGCGCTAACCTCCCCACAGACTAGGTTTGTGTGGACGCCCCAGGCAGACCTAGCATTCAATAAGTTGAAGGAGAGTTTCTCTTCCGCCCCGATTTTGACACTACCAGACCCGCACCGTCAGTTCGTAGTGGAGGTTGACGCCTCCAATACGGGTATCGGTGCCGTTCTGTCCCAGCGTTCCGCTGAAGATAACAAGCTGCACCCCTGTGCTTATTTGTCCAGAAAGTTATCTTCAGCGGAACAAAACTACGATATTGGCAACCGGGAACTACTAGCGGTTAAAGCCGCGTTGGAGGAGTGGCGCCACTGGCTTGAGGGGAGTGATCAGCCGTTTGTGGTTTGGACCGACCACAAAAACTTAGAATACATTAGGTCGGCCAAACGGTTAAACTCCCGTCAGGCCAGGTGGTCCCTCTTCTTCAACCGCTTTAATTTCACGTTGTCGTACCGCCCAGGCTCAAAGAACCTCAAACCAGACGCCCTGTCCCGTTTACATGATCCCGACCCAGTTCCTGACGAACCATCTTATATTGTTCCATCCTCGTGCGTTATCGGGGCCATCACATGGAGCGTCGAACACCGGGTTAAGGAGGCTTTAAAGGACACTCCCGCACCCAGCGGGTGTCCACCTAACCGGTTATTTGTCCCAGTCTCACTCCGTCCGCAGGTCATTCACTGGGCTCACACATCTCGACTAACCTGTCACCCGGGCACCAGGAGAACCGCCTCCTTCATCAGGCAGCGTTTCTGGTGGCCCTCCATCGAGAAGGAGGTGGGGGAGTATGTGGCGGCTTGCCCTGTCTGTGCCAGGAGCAAGTCGTCACATCAGGCTCCGCCGGGTCTTCTCCAACCTCTCCCCGTGCCTAGCCGACCCTGGTCAGACATCGCCCTTGACTTTGTTACGGGACTCCCCCCATCAGAGGGTAATACCACCATTCTAACAGTTGTTGATCGGTTCTCTAAGATGGTCCATTTTATTCCCCTGTCTAAACTGCCCTCCGCCAAAAGAACGGCGGAGGTTCTGTTGCATAACATTTTCCGTCTTCATGGTTTCCCCAGGGACGTGGTGTCTGACCGGGGTCCGCAGTTTATATCTCGTTTCTGGCGGGAGTTTTGCTCCCTGATTGGCGCTACCGTAAGTCTCTCCTCCGGGTACCACCCCCAGTCTAACGGACAATCTGAGCGCTTAAATCAAGAGCTAGAGACGGGGCTTAGATGCCTCGTTTCACAAAATCCGGCTACTTGGAGTAAACATCTTATCTGGGTTGAATACGCTCACAACACTCTGCCCTGCTCTTCTTCAGGTCTCTCTCCGTTCCAGTGTTGCTACGGTTACCAGCCTCCCCTCTTCCCAGAGGTGGAGAAAGAAGTGACTGTTCCCTCCGCTCACGCGCTCATCCGCCGTTGCCACCGGGTTTGGAGGGGAGCTCGCCAAATGTTGCTGCGAAGCACCATCAGGTGGAAGAGGGCTTCCGATCGGCGCCGAACACCTGCCCCCACCTATCGCTCAGGTCAGCGTGTGTGGCTCTCCACCAAGGACCTCCCACTCAGAGTTGAGTCTCGTAAACTCGCTCCTAAATTTGTCGGCCCATTCCCCATTTCTAAAATCATTAACCCGGTGGCCATCAAATTACAACTCCCCAGATCTATGCGCGTGCACCCCGCATTCCATGTCAGCCGCGTCAAGCCTGTTAAAGAGAGCAGCCTGGTCCCAGCCTCCAGACCCCCACCACCCCCCCGATTCCTCGACGGCGGCCCTGTCTTTACAGTCAAGCGTCTCTTGGCTGCCCGCCGTCGAGGAAGGGGGGTCCAGTATCTTGTAGACTGGGAGGGATATGGCCCGGAGGAGAGATCTTGGGTACCCACTAAAGATATAGTAGACCCTGAACTGATTCACAACTTCCACCGGCGTCACCCCAACCCTTTTGGGACTTCTGGTGCCGTCCCTAGGAGGGGGGGTTCTGTCACGTCAGTCAATTCTTAAGTTTGTATACTTGTGTGTTTTTGTTCGTTTGCGTATGTATTTCCTGTTTTATTTTGTAGTCTGACTCTCCCTGTTGTTTCAGAGCACGTCACTTCCTGCCCTCCTGTGCTTCCGCGTTTTGAATGAATGAGATTCCCGACTCCCTCTCCTGCGTCTGATCATCGTTCCCCAGCCCTGATTGTGTTCACCTGTCCATAATTAGTCACTCCCCTCTTTAGTATTTAAGCTGTGTTTCCCCATCCTTCTGTGCCAGTTCGTCTTTGTACTTAGAGTGAAAGCGTCCTCGCGTCCTTTGTGTTTACCTCCTAGTGTTTGATTACTCTGCCTGTTTTTTCGATTACGCCTCAGCCTAACGTCTTGGATTCGTCTGCCTGATTTTTGACTGACCTCCCGTGTACCGAACCTGCTTTATTTAAGTAAAGACTTTTTTGACTAAACCTGCCTGTCTCCGTGGTTGTGCTTTTGGGTCCACACTTTGTGCTTCACAGTATACTAATACCTCCAATAGAAATACTGTATACTAATACCTCCAACAGAAATACTGTGTATTAATACCTCCAATAGAAATACTGTATACTAATACCGCCGATAAAAATACTGTATACTAATACCTCCAATAGAAATACTGTATACTAATACCTCCAACAGAAATACTGTGTATTAATACCTCCAACAGAAATACTGTATATTAATACCTCGAATAGAAATACTGTGTATTAATACCTCCGATAGAAATACTGTGTATTAATACCTCCAATAGAAATACTGTATATTAATACCTCCGATAGAAATACTGTAAACTAATACCTCAGATAAAAATACTGTGTATTAATACCTCCAATAGAAATACTGTATACTAATACCTTCAATAGAAATACTGTATATTAATACCTCCAATAGAAATACTGTGTATTAATACCTCCGATAGAAATACTGTAAACTAATACCTCAGATAAAAATACTGTGTATTAATACCTCCAATAGAAATACTGTATACTAATACCTTCAATAGAAATACTGTATATTAATACCTCCAATAGAAATACTGTATATTAATACCTCCAATAGAAATACTGTATACTAATACCTCAGATAAAAATACTGTATACTAATACCTCCAATAGAAATACTGTAAACTAATACCTCCAATAGAAATACTGTAAACTAATACCTCCGATAGAAATACTGTGTATTAATACCTCCGATAGAAATACTGTAAACTAATACCTCAGATAAAAATACTGTGTATTAATACCTCCAATAGAAATACTGTAAACTAATACCTCCGATAGAAATACTGTGTATTAATACCTCCGATAGAAATACTGTGTATTAATACCTCCAATAGAAATACTGTATACTAATACCTCAGATAAAAATACTGTATACTAATACCTCCAATAGAAATACTGTATATTAATACCTCCAATAGAAATACTGTATACTAATACCTCCAATAGAAATACTGTGTATTAATACCTCCGATAGAAATACTGTAAACTAATACCTCAGATAAAAATACTGTGTATTAATACCTCCAATAGAAATACTGTATACTAATACCTTCAATAGAAATACTGTATACTAATACCTCCAATAGAAATACTGTGTATTAATACCTCCAATAGAAATACTGTGTATTAATACCTCCAATAGAAATACTGTGTATTAATACCTCCAATAGAAATACTGTGTATTAATACCTCCAATAGAAATACTGTGTATTAATACCTCCAATAGAATTACTGTGTATTAATACCTCAAATAGAAATACTGTGTATTAATACCTCCAATAGAAATACTGTATACTAATACCTCCAACAGAAATACTGTATATTAATACCTCCAATAGAAATACTGTATACTAATACCTCCAATAGAAATACTGTGTATTAATACCTCAAATAGAAATACTGTGTATTAATACCTCCAACAGAAATACTGTATACTAATACCTCCAAAAGAAATACTGTATACTAATACCTCCAATAGAAATACTGTGTATTAATACCTCCAATAGAAATACTGTGTATTAATACCTCCAATAGAAATACTGTGTATTAATACCTCCAATAGAATTACTGTGTATTAATACCTCAAATAGAAATACTGCATATTAATACCTCCAATAGAAATACTGTGTATTAATACCTCCAATAGAAATACTGTATACTAATACCTCCAATATAAATACTGTATATTAATACCTCGAATAGAAATACTGTATACTAATACCTCCAACAGAAATACTGTATATTAATACCTCGAATAGAAATACTGTGTATTAATACCTCCAATAGAAATACTGTATACTAATACCTCCAATAGAAATACTGTATACTAATACCTCCAACAGAAATACTGTGTATTAATACCTCCAACAGAAATACTGTATATTAATACCTCGAATAGAAATACTGTGTATTAATACCTCCGATAGAAATACTGTGTATTAATACCTCCAATAGAAATACTGTATATTAATACTTCCGATAGAAATACTGTAAACTAATACCTCAGATAAAAATACTGTGTATTAATACCTCCAATAGAAATACTGTATACTAATACCTTCAATAGAAATACTGTATATTAATACCTCCAATAGAAATACTGTGTATTAATACCTCCGATAGAAATACTGTAAACTAATACCTCAGATAAAAATACTGTGTATTAATACCTCCAATAGAAATACTGTATACTAATACCTTCAATAGAAATACTGTATATTAATACCTCCAATAGAAATACTGTATATTAATACCTCCAATAGAAATACTGTATACTAATACCTCAGATAAAAATACTGTATACTAATACCTCCAATAGAAATACTGTAAACTAATACCTCCAATAGAAATACTGTAAACTAATACCTCCGATAGAAATACTGTGTATTAATACCTCCGATAGAAATACTGTAAACTAATACCTCAGATAAAAATACTGTGTATTAATACCTCCAATAGAAATACTGTAAACTAATACCTCCGATAGAAATACTGTGTATTAATACCTCCGATAGAAATACTGTGTATTAATACCTCCAATAGAAATACTGTATACTAATACCTCAGATAAAAATACTGTATACTAATACCTCCAATAGAAATACTGTATATTAATACCTCCAATAGAAATACTGTATACTAATACCTCCAATAGAAATACTGTGTATTAATACCTCCGATAGAAATACTGTAAACTAATACCTCAGATAAAAATACTGTGTATTAATACCTCCAATAGAAATACTGTATACTAATACCTTCAATAGAAATACTGTATACTAATACCTCCAATAGAAATACTGTGTATTAATACCTCCAATAGAAATACTGTGTATTAATACCTCCAATAGAAATACTGTGTATTAATACCTCCAATAGAAATACTGTGTATTAATACCTCCAATAGAAATACTGTGTATTAATACCTCCAATAGAATTACTGTGTATTAATACCTCAAATAGAAATACTGTGTATTAATACCTCCAATAGAAATACTGTATACTAATACCTCCAACAGAAATACTGTATATTAATACCTCCAATAGAAATACTGTATACTAATACCTCCAATAGAAATACTGTGTATTAATACCTCAAATAGAAATACTGTGTATTAATACCTCCAACAGAAATACTGTATACTAATACCTCCAAAAGAAATACTGTATACTAATACCTCCAATAGAAATACTGTGTATTAATACCTCCAATAGAAATACTGTGTATTAATACCTCCAATAGAAATACTGTGTATTAATACCTCCAATAGAATTACTGTGTATTAATACCTCAAATAGAAATACTGCATATTAATACCTCCAATAGAAATACTGTGTATTAATACCTCCAATAGAAATACTGTATACTAATACCTCCAATATAAATACTGTATATTAATACCTCGAATAGAAATACTGTATACTAATACCTCCAACAGAAATACTGTATATTAATACCTCGAATAGAAATACTGTGTATTAATACCTCCAATAGAAATACTGTATATTAATACCTCCAATAGAAATACTCTGTATTAATACCTCCAATAGAAATACTGTGTATTAATACCTCCAATAGAAATACTGTATACTAATACCTCCAATAGAAATACTGTGTATTAATACCTCCAATAGAAATACTGTATAGTAATACCTCCAATAGAAATACTGTGTATTAATACCTCCAATAGAAATACTGTGTACTAATACCTCCAATAGAAATACTGTGTATTAATACCTCCAATAGAAATACTGTATACTAATACCTCCAATAGAAATACTTTGTATTAATACCTCCAATAGAAATACTGTATACTAATACCTGCAATAGAAATACTGTGTATTAATACCTCCAATAGAAATACTGTATATTAATACCTCCAATAGAAATACTGTATACTAATACCTCCAATAGAAATACTGTGTATTAATACCTCCAATAGAAATACTGTATACTAATACCTCCAATAGAAATACTGTATACTAATACCTCCAATAGAAATACTGTATATTAATACCTCCAATAGAAATACTGTATACTAGTACCTCCAATAGAAATACTGTGTATTAATACCTCCAATAGAAATACTGTGTATTAATACCTCCAATAGAAATACTGTATACTAATACCTCCAATAGAAATACTGTGTATTAATACCTCCAATAGAAATACTGTATACTAATACCTCCAATAGAAATACTGTATACTAATACCTCCAATAGAAATACTGTATATTAATACCTCCAATAGAAATACTGTATACTAATACCTCCAATAGAAATACTGTATACTAGTACCTCCAATAGAAATACTGTATACTAATACCTCCAATAGAAATACTGTATACTAATACCGCCAATAGAAATACTGTGTATTAATACCTCCAATTGAAATACTGTATACTAATACCTCCAACAGAAATACTGTATACTAATACCTCCAATAGAAATACTGTGTATTAATACCTCCAATAGAAATACTGTGTATTAATACCTCCAATAGAAATACTGTATACTAATACCTCGAATAGAAATACTGTATATTAATACCTCCAATAGAAATACTGTATACTAATACCTCGAATAGAAATACTGTATATTAATACCTCCAATAGAAATACTGTGTATTAATACCTCCAATAGAAATAATGTATATTAATACCTCCAATAGAAATACTGTATACTAATACCTCGAATAGAAATACTGTATATTAATACCTCCAATAGAAATACTGTATACTAATACCTCCAACAGAAATACTGTATATTAATACCTCCAATAGAAATACTGTGTATTAATACCTCCAATAGAAATACTGTGTATTAATACCTCCAATAGAAATACTGTATACTAATACCTCGAATAGAAATACTGTGTATTAATACCTCCAATAGAAATACTGTATACTAATACCTCGAATAGAAATACTGTGTATTAATATCTCCAATAGAAATACTGTATACTAATACCTCCAATAGAAATACTGTGTATTAATACCTCCAATAGAAATACTGTGTATTAATACCTCCAATAGAAATACTGTATATTAATACCTCCAATAGAAATACTGTATACTAATACCTCGAATAGAAATACTGTGTATTAATACCTCCAATAGAAATACTGTATACTAATACCGCCGATAAAAATACTGTATACTAATACCTCCAATAGAAATACTGTATACTAATACCTTGGATAGAAATATAGCAGTACCTCCAACAGAAATACTGTATACTAATACCTTGGATAGAAATATAGCAGTACCTCCAACAGAAATACTGTATACTAATACCTTGGATAGAAATATAGCAGTACCTCCAACAGAAATACTGTATACTAATACCTCGGATAGAAATATAGCAGTACCTCCAACAGAAATACTGTATACTAATACCTCGGATAGAAATATAGCAGTACCTCTAATAGAAATACTGTATACTAATACCTCGGATAGAAATATAGCAGTACCTCTAATAGAAATACTGTATACTAATACCTCGGAGAGAAATATAGCAGTACCTCTAATAGAAATACTGTATACTAATACCTCGGATAGAAATATAGCAGTACCTCTAATAGAAATACTGTATACTAATACCTCGGATAGAAATATAGCAGTACCTCTAATAGAAATACTGTATACTAATACCTCGGATAGAAATATAGCAGTACCTCTAATAGAAATACTGTATACTAATACCTCGGATAGAAATATAGCAGTACCTCTAATAGAAATACTGTATACTAATACCTCGGATAGAAATATAGCAGTACCTCTAATAGAAATACTGTATACTAATACCTCGGATAGAAATATAGCAGTACCTCTAATAGAAATACTGTATACTAATACCTCGGATAGAAATATAGCAGTACCTCTAACAGAAATACTGTATACTAATACCTCGGATAGAAATATAGCAGTACCTCTAACAGAAATACTGTATACTAATACCTCGGATAGAAATATAGCAGTACCTCTAATAGAAATACTGTATACTAATACCTCGGATAGAAATATAGCAGTACCTCTAACAGAAATACTGTATACTAATACCTCGGATAGAAATATAGCAGTACCTCTAATAGAAATACTGTATACTAATACCTCGGATAGAAATATAGCAGTACCTCTAATAGAAATACTGTATACTAATACCTCGGATAGAAATATAGCAGTACCTCTAATAGAAATACTGTATACTAATACCTCGGATAGAAATATAGCAGTACCTCTAATAGAAATACTGTATACTACCTCGGATAGAAATATAGCAGTACCTCTAATAGAAATACTGTATACTAATACCTCGGATAGAAATATAGCAGTACCTCTAATAGAAATACTGTATACTAATACCTCGGATAGAAATATAGCAGTACCTCTAATAGAAATATTTTCCACAGTCTTCTGAATTAAAAGTTGATTAGCAGTAGCAGACGTAGCATAGCTTTGTAGCACTGACAACATTAGCATTCTCCTTTGGTTTCACAGTTATGTTGAATTTATCTAGAAATTCTTTCTAAGATAATATTATAACCATTGTATTAAGCTATTGTTTAGCTATAGCACCTGTTAATGTTTCTTTGTATATAGTGGGTCAGCTGCCTCACTCACAAGGAAATAGTGGTGTAGTTAGCTATCGTTAATTGGAAGCTAAACTATGCTAAGCTATAGTAGCCCAGCTAGCATGGTCGTTCATCATAAATGAATGTTTACAAGCCTCACGCCAGCTGCTACAACTTCTGTTACAGTATTTATTTCTTTAGAAAATACACATTTAACTAATGGCTTGTTTAGTACGACAGTTAAAGTTACCTTTCACAGCGCTGCCCTCCAGGACACAGTTCATCTCTACTGATATCAGCACACAGTGCCAGACACCACGGCCACACAGCGCGCCAACTGAAGAAGCTAACAGCAAGCAGCGCAGCCGCGAGCTATGCGCTAATTACTGCAGCTTCAAATAGCAGGAAGCAGCGCAGCCGCGAGCTGTGCGCTAATTACTGCAGCTTCAAATAGCAGGAAGCAGCGCAGCCGCGAGCTGTGCGCTAATTACTGCAGCTTCAAATAGCAGGAAGCAGCGCAGCCGCGAGCTGTGCGCTAATTACTGCAGCTTCAAATAGCAGGAAGCAGCGCAGCCGCGAGCTGTGCGCTAATTACTGCAGCTTCAAATAGCAGGAAGCAGCGCAGCCGCGAGCTGTGCGCTAATTACTGCAGCTTCAAATAGCAGGAAGCAGCGCAGCCGCGAGCTGTGCGCTAATTACTGCAGCTTCAAAGAGCAGGAAGCAGCGCAGCCGCGAGCTATGCTAACAGGTTTAGCTTCAGAATAAATAGAGTGGTGCTGATATAACGTGGCTACTATATTAAGAGAGGGAGAGTGGTGTAACTGCTAGCTATGTGCTAACTTGTTTAGCCTCAATAAGAGTGGCTGATACAATGTGGATGTATTTAGAGAGGGAGAGTGGTATACAAGAGTGATATAAGGGCTGAACTGGGTCCTCTGCAGCTAAATGGATGACTTGATAATAAATAAGCAGTTAACCTTAAGACCTTGATGGATGTTTCATATTCACACTTAACAAAGGAATATGATTAAAATAACAAATTGAAATAGTCATAATAAAAGTGATGGCAGGACTGAACTCCATCTCGACACTGAACAGAACGGCGTGGTGCTGGTGTTATGTGTAGGTCTGGGGATGACACAAAATGCACACAATAACACAAGTGCTGATGTAAAGACGAACATAAAGACTCATTATAAGGGAACACCTTCAAGATGCTAAAAGCATTTGGGTCACCTGTTGACTATTTTTGGAAGTATGACCTCAGCATTAGCTGTGCTGCTGCTCTTCTGTCCTTCAGGCTTCGACCTCGTCGCATCCTTCTCTGCATCCTTTGTGAACGTACTGTTTCCTCCTGCAGGTGGGATTCTGACCTAGGAAACAGAAAACACAGTATGAGATGGCTGGTAGTGGTCCTGGATCCTACGTATGTTTGAGAGACGCGTAGAGACACACCTGCCTGAACACAGGTGTGCAGCTCATTGAGGTAGTGCTGCCTCACCTGCTGCCTCATACACTCTGTGCTGTAGAGGTTGGCTCTACTGCAGAGCTGGATGCTGAGACACAAACGCCATGTGATCATACTGTACGCCAGCCCGCTCCACATGAGGAATATTACAATGATCTCACTGAAGACGTCTTCAGGCTGCTGACAGGAAACCCCCCGCAGAGCCTCTGACGGTGGTTTCACCTGTAGGCAGGGTGTGATCCTCTGTACGTCGCCCTCACCTGCTCCTGACGAGGTCCACATTCAGAACCTGGCAAAGGCCACTTGACATGCAGCAAATCACCACCTTGTTACACAGCTACTGGAAACGCTATTGATCGTGTTATTGATCGACTGGAGCTTCCACAAGTGATGTGAATTCACGCGTAAAAAAATCATTATTAAGTAACATACCACATTTACATACCGGCAAGTAAAATTTTGAGGTGGGACTCTTCTGTGTGGAGTCTGCATGTTCTCCTCGTGTCAGCGTGGGTTTTCTCCGGGTACTCCAGCTTCCTCCCACAGTCCAAAGACATGCTGTTTAGGTTAACTGATGACTCTAAATATCCCGTAGGTGTGAATGTGAGCGTGAATGGTTGTCTGTCTCTATGTGTCCTGTGATGGACTGGACACCTGTCCAGGTGAACCCGTCTTCACCCAGAGCCAGCTGGGATCGGCTCCAGCCCCCCGAGACCCCTAACGGGATAAGCGGTTGACGATGGATGGATGGACTCTTCTATACTTCTACTTCACTACATTTCAGAGGCAAATATTGTACTTTTACTTTCACAGATTAAGTTACTAGTTACTTTGTATTTACTTTATATACATCACCAAACAGTATTTAAAGTTTGAAAGTAGCTCCACCTTGACCAGCTCCAACAGTGAAATGCTGCCTACATGTTAATGTACATGTTGTTATAATCCAGTATTATATATACCATAACATAGGTATAAGGGGCCACTCTGCAAAACAACTTGTGATTTATAACTTCCTGATGGTACTTTTACCTGTAGTATTTAAAAAGTAAATATCTACAATTAAATTTTGCATTCAGACAATCTATTATGTAATTCACTAATGAAGATTGTGTGGTATCAGCATGTAAAGGTGTATTTGACTGACGGAGTCAGACTGTGGATCTGCGGTTGGATTTTAGACCTAAAACAGATGAACCTCGTCATACATGCTTCCTCCCCCCATTAAAGAGGTTAACGCTCACATTGGGCTCTTACCTCATGAAGATGTGACTTCCATTCTTTACCAGCTTTTCTTTTTTCAGCTGCTCAACAAATGTACCGTGCTTCGTCATTGTTAATATCTAATATAATAATAACGTGCTGCAGACGGAGACTCAACTCCCAGGGCTCCTATTGCACAGCACAGGTCTGATATATGCTTCAACCCAGAGCGTGGTCACATCTAAAATGTACAACGCAAACTAAATTACAGCCCACTCTGTTTACACACTTTATTGAGCATCATGTCTAATATACATTGCATTGACACAAAATGGAAAACAACCAAAACAAATAATGGCGTTAGGGTGGATTACCTGGGCACACCATGTTCAGAGCATATTGCTTAATGACATTTCAAACGCACCGAATCTGTGCAAAAACAGTGAACACCGGTCAGAGGAGGTCATGGGAGGTTAGAAAATTCTGACTTGAAAAGGTAATGTCAACAGCAGTTATGTGATCAGAAAGTCTACAGAAATCTACTAACTGTACACATCACATTCACCCAGAATGGACTAACAAACGCTTTCAACACACCCAACTCCTTCAAACCTGATTGCATGCGCTAAAAGATGGTTAGCTATTCGTCAGTGTCGGTCACAGATCGATCACGGATCACAACGGACTTCAGAGTTAATGTGGTCACGGCTTCATGAAAGTGAACCAGAGCCGACGGATTCCAGACCCAGACACTGAGCTCATTTCATCTACTCCACGGTGACTTAGCTGTGAATTACAAGCCAGCTTCAGGGAAAAAGGTGATCTAGGTGTGCACCAATCACAACTCCAGATGGCATTAAACTCAACCACGGAGTCGTCAGAGTGGAGTGAATGTGACCGACACCTCATCCTTTACCCCACACAGCCAAATGTGCCACAACAGCATCAGAAGGTCGAGCCTAACCCCCACCCCCCAGTAACCGATTCAGAACGGTCTGAACGTACATCTGCTCAAATGTATGAACCTTTTAAACTGAGGTAAACCATGTCTGGTTGTCCACGACTTATAGTAAGACATTCACTAAGTGATAATCAATACATATCTTCATATTGACCATAAGGGCCACGTGTTGAGGGAAAGGCTCAGGAATATTAGAGGTTTACGGGACTGACTGCTAATGGAGACCCTAACAAAGTTTGATCCTGAGAAGTTGGCCCAAACCTGTGATTACCATTAGCTGTGCTTGTGTAAGTCAGTATATTATGAAACAATAACTCTCAAATCTCTGAGTAAGCCATTCCATATACATCTACAGCTAGCAACAACACATACCGTGACAGAGCTGTTTGAGAGGATCATGCAGGTTTGAGAGTCACCGTTTCATATCTTTTAGACAGACACTGGCTTGAGGAGAGCAGGAGGCCGTCAACTCAACGTTTCAGGTGCTCCCTCTAAACCACAAGCAGACTGTGAGGAGGTGAAGCCAACAGAAGGCAACCATGATTGTAAATAGTCCATCTACTGACAAAGAGTTGTTGGGCCGGCATTAATCTGATGGGACGTATTCGGGAGGGCGGACAGGTGATGACCTAATGGTAACAGGTTTTCCTTTTTCTTTTACACAATCTTCACCACTAAATTGCATAAGAAACCTGGTATAAAGTAGAAACTGTTCAGCAGCAGATAAAAAAGCAAGTTAATTTACAGTAGTGACATATCTTACATCATTAATTTTTCAAAATAAATTAAATTAAATATACAGTTCCAGGTAGGAAACAGGTTAATTTCGCTGGTAGGGTTCTCAAATTGGCTCATCTTGCGGAAAACGAAAACCGTTCACAGAAACGTGGTTGAAGCCAACCAGTTCCTCTGACTGGCAAAACAAGGGGTGCAAAAGCCTTTTGCTGAAATCCTCCCTCTGAAGGCATTTCCTTGAACTGGAAGAAAGAACATCATAGTTACTGTTACCTCTCCAGAGCCACGTTCACATACTGTATGACCATTACCACTCGGCTCACTTACCCTGGAATTACAGTTGACTCCTAATCAAAAGCCATCTCTTGACTTTTTCTGACACAGCGCGCCACCTTCCTCTTGAATTCACCATTCGGGTCCTCCCTCCACTCTTTCTGTGGGAGCAGCATGAGAGTCTTTACTTCACCTGCCACCATAACCAGAATGAAAAGAGTGAGCAGAAGTCGTGAAACTCACCGCCGCGTCCACGTTGGCCGGTGAGTCGCTGTTGGGGTCTGCCAGCATGGAGATGACGCTGATCATGATTGTCTCTACCGTGTGGATGGGAAGCCAGCGCTCCTCCGGCTTTTCATAACCAAACTTATCTTCTCCTGGCTCGTGCAGAATCGAGATGCAAACATCCCCGTTCTTTGCCACTGTGAAGAATGGGAGCACCAATTTATCAGCAGCCAGTACAATGTAATGTAATGACAGCCATCATCACAGTGAAACTTTTTGCTTCATCACCAAAACCTTCAAAATCATCCAATAAAGTAGCAAAAATGGACTGTCCAGACTAGGCACGTTCACAATTCACCATTTAACATTAACCTACCTTACGAATTTCAACAGATTAAAATAAACATTAAAGAGCTGAGCAAAACTCAGAAATGCTGGTTGCCAGGGATACCATCAGCAGGCAGGACACCGGAGCAGAATCCCTCATTATTAACTGTATACCACGTTCACAGCTGTAGCGCCACCTACAGCCTCACCCACAGCTGCCACACACACCGTCTGTCCGACGCTCACTACAGTTACACCGTCTGCCAGTATGCCAGGCAGACAAACAGCTGACAACCTCGCTGTTAAATGATGTGGTGATTTACTGTGGCAGTGAACGCAGCACCGTGGCTGCTACAGCAGCTATCCTGACGGTGAACTGGAGACAGTGAACGCAGCACCGTGGCTGCCACAGCAGCTATCTTGACGGTGAACTGGAGACAGTGAACGCAGCACCGTGGCTGCTACAGTAGCTCTCCTGACGGTGAACTGGAGACAGTGAACGCAGCACCGTGGCTGCCACAGCAGCTATCCTGACGGTGAACTGGAGACAGTGAACGCAGCACCGTGGCTGCTACAGTAGTTCTCCTGACGGTGAACTGGAGACAGTGAACGCAGCACCGTGGCTGCTACAGCAGCTATCCTGACGGTGAACTGGAGACAGTGAACACAGCACCGGGGCTGCTACAGTAACTCTCCTGATGGTGAACTGGAGACAGTGAACGCAGCACCATGGCTGCTATAGCAGCTATCCTGACGGTGAACTGGAGACAGTGAACGCAGCACCGTGGCTGCCACAGCAGCTATCCTGACGGTGAACTGGAGACAGTGAACGCAGCACCGTGGCTGCTACAGTAGCTCTCCTGACGGTGAACTGGAGACAGTGAACGCAGCACCGTGGCTGCCACAGCAGCTATCCTGACGGTGAACTGGAGACAGTGAACGCAGCACCGTGGCTGCTACAGTAGTTCTCCTGACGGTGAACTGGAGACAGTGAACGCAGCACCGTGGCTGCTACAGCAGCTATCCTGACGGTGAACTGGAGACAGTGAACACAGCACCGGGGCTGCTACAGTAACTCTCCTGATGGTGAACTGGAGACAGTGAACGCAGCACCATGGCTGCTATAGCAGCTATCCTGACGGTGAACTGGAGACAGTGAACGCAGCACCGTGGCTGCTACAGTAGCTCTCCTGACGGTGAACTGGAGACAGTGAACGCAGCACCGTGGCTGCTACAGCAGCTATCCTGACGGTGAACTGGAGACAGTGAACACAGCACCGGGGCTGCTACAGCAGCTATCCTGGCGGTGAACTGGAGACAGTGAACGCAGCACCGTGGCTGCTATAGCAGCTATCCTGACGGTGAACTGGAGACAGTGAACGCAGCACCGTGGCTGCTACAGTAACTCTCCTGATGGTGAACTGGAGACAGTGAACGCAGCACCGTGGCTGCTACAGTAACTCTCCTGATGGTGAACTGGAGACAGTGAACGCAGCACCGTGGCTGCTACAGTAACTCTACGGTGAAAGTGTGACGGAGGTAAACCTGCTTACCGTTTGGGTGCCAGATTTCAGTGATGAACTTCATCTTAGGAGGCCGGAGAGGATAATCGTAGGGAAAAGTTAGGTAAGCTTTGAAAAACCCTCCTTCACTGCAACACAAAGAACAGAGCAAGGACACATGAGAAACTGCATTTAAATACATCATTCATCTCTCTGCCAAACACATGACTGTCCAAATGTTTCTCACTTACAAAAGGGTATCTTGTGGACCAATGATCACAACTTCCCATTTATATATGTCGTCATCATCTATGAGTCCAGCTGAAAAGCCCTCCACTGGGTTCTTGTTGAGCTCTGAGAAGGAGGCAGAAGGTCATTTTAATACAATCAACTGGAAATAAAACACAACTAAAACAATTTCACACTAGTGACAGGTGTGAGGAAGTAAGTAGTCAGGTAAAGACTACTGAGTACATTTAGGACAAGTCAGCATTTACAGTACCTTGTTGTTATATTGACATTGCAAAAGACAGAAATAGGAGGGACAGTGATTAAAGACATTATAATTAGAAAACAATTATATTAGCACGCACAACATGGCATTACAGCCTGTTTATAGAGGGTGTTAAAAGTACTGAAGGATCTGGTGAATGTCAGAGAAGAAGAATCTTCATCAACCTTGCACGGCAAAGAGCAAGACAACTGTCTGTAATGTCACTCATATTGCATAAAAAGGTTTTAAAAAATGCCACAAAACTGGGATATGAATTGATTTGGAAACAGGCATCAACAGCAACAACAGCAGGAAAAGCCCAGCTGCTGTAAGACGGAACAGGAAACACTTGGAGGGACTAGAACACAGCAGGGCCACGGTGAGTCTGGGCTGGACTGACGAACCACACATGATGGAAGGTACATAAGGGTACATAAGGGTACATAAGGGTGCAGGTAAATAAGCTACCTGCTGTGAAGCAGCTGCAGGAAATGCTGAGTTTGCATTCTCAACTAACTAATGAGACCAAGTAGACGACCAGCTGCTGACCACAGTGAACAAGTGTGACGTGCTGCATTAGTTAACTAAGTTAATTAACACCATTACTTTCAGAAAGCAAAGCATGACTTGTGCTGATGTGACTTCCGGAGCCTCGTTTCAATCCTCTGGAACCTGTTCAGGGTAATAACAGCGTCTGTAGAACAGTTCCTCTATCAGAACCTGTATTCAGCCCGTACCACGGCAGATATTCATCAGAACGTCTCCATGTTTAAAAGATAATTTTGTCTTTTTGTCTTTCTCTAGGAGAATAAGTCGCAGTCTCACTTTACTGCAAGTTAATTCAAGAAATATGTAGTTTGCCTGATGTTGGTGGTTCAAATCGTGGTTTCCAAAAATAATCATCACTCTTGAAGTGAATCACCAAGCTGAAGAACTGAACTGAGTCAACCAGCCCCCTCAGGGGTATCAGGGGTGTCTCAGGGGTATCAGAGGTGTCTCAGGGGTATCAGGGGTGTCTCAAAGGTATCTCAGGGGTATCGGGGGTGTCTCAGGGGTATCAGGGCTGTCTCAGGGGTATCAGGGGTGTCTCAGAGGTATCTCACAGGTATCAGGGCTGTCTCAGGGGTATCAGGGGTGTCTCAGGGGTATCAGGGGTGTCTCAGAGGTATCTCACGGGTATCAGGGGTGTCTCAGGGGTATCAGGGCTGTCTCAGGGGTATCAGGGGTGTCTCAGGGGTATCTCATGGGTATCAGGGGTGTCTCAGGGGTGTCTCAGAGATATCTCACGGGTATCAGGGGTGTCTCAGAGGTATCTCAGGGGTATCAGGGCTATCTCAAGGGTATCGGGGACATCTCAGGGGTATCAGGGGTGTCTCAGTCCATGTGGCTAGCATTAATAGGAACAGACCAGCAGTGATGATATATGAGAATAAGCCATCAGGAGAAGTGGTGACTGAGAGCCTGAACACTGAGTCGCGGATCCTTAGTAGAACCGTTCACTAAGCAGCGGTACACATCGGAACCGTCACAGATCTTCTGCAGCTGCTGGCCAGGTAGTAATTTTGACCAGGCTGCTGTTGATATCGGCACGTATCGGTGTATGAACGGCCTGGAATCTAGTATAGAGCTAGCATTAGTGAGGCTAAAGCCACGAGAGCAGACGAGTCCCTGCTTCATTATTCCTTTGTTCCGTCAGCTAACTAATGTCGAACTTGCTAGCCCGCTAGCACGGCTGCAGTCGGGGTTAAGTGTCAGCTCGCATATACGTTTTTTTTCAGCCACGTCGACTTGTAAACCTATGTCTTTATTTTCACCAGAGATCAGCCAACCAAAGCAGCTCAGCCACACACCGCACTGAGCCCGTTCTGTTGCTGGCTGAGCTAGCTCAGCTCAGCTAGCTGAGCTAGCTCAGGCGTAAACACAGCCTGTTGTAGCTAACAGAAGCTAGCGTTAGCTGCTGGCTAGCTTGCCTTCATATCGGCTATATCTGCTGACAACATTTTATTCATATTACCTGCCAGTTGTTTTCGAAGAAGTAATGCTGATTGTTCGGTCATGGTACGCAGACGAGAATCAAAATCAACGTGTGTCAACAAAATACTTTCCAACAAATCCCGTTAGAGCTGAAGCTGAAATCAAGGTGAGATATCGCGCTGCCTCTGCTGGCTTCCCTCTGTGCGGGTGCGTGTGTGCATGCGTGAGCGTGTGTCTGTGCGTGCGTGAGCATGTATCAGTGTGTTTTCTTACGAGCTTCAGCTCTGCGCATGCGCGGGCCATGCACATACCTGCGTGTGTTTATGTGCGTGTGTTCCGTGAATGTATCACGGTGCGTTTAGGGAACGTTTCTTTCGCAAGACATTACAGAACGAACCTGGAAACCTTCTTCAGCCTTGTACTACAGCTAACTACTGTACTGTGTTTATGTACTACAGCTAACTACTGTACTGTGTTTATGTACTACAGATAACTACTGTACTGTGTTTATGTACTACAGATAACTACTGTACTGTGTTTATGTATTACAGGTAACTACTGTACTGTGTTTATGTACTACAGCTAACTACTGTACTGTGTTTATGTACTACAGCTAACTACTGTACTGTGTTTATGTACTACAGATAACTACTGTACTGTGTTTATGTATTACAGGTAACTACTGTACTGTGTTTATGTACTACAGCTAACTACTGTACTGCGTTTATGTACTACAGCTAACTACTGTACTGTGTCTTTGTACTACAGCTAACTACTGTACTGTGTTTATGTACTACAGCTAACTACTGTACTGTGTTTATGTACTACAGCTAACTACTGTACTGTGTTTATGTACTACAGCTAACTACTGTACTGTGTTTATGTACTACAGCTAACTACTGTACTGTGTCTTTGTACTACAGCTAACTACTGTACTGTGTTTATGTACTACAGGTAACTACTGTACTGTGTTTATGTACTACAGCTAACTACTGTACTGTGTTTATGTACTACAGCTAACTACTGTACTGTGTCTTTGTACTACAGCTAACTACTGTACTGTGTTTATGTACTACAGCTAACTACTGTACTGTGTCTTTGTACTACAGCTAACTACTGTACTGTGTTTATGTACTACAGCTAACTACTGTACTGTGTTTATGTACTACAGCTAACTACTGTACTGTGTCTTTGTACTACAGCTAACTACTGTACTGTGTTTATGTACTACAGCTAACTACTGTACTGTGTCTTTGTACTACAGCTAACTACTGTACTGTGTTTATGTACTACAGCTAACTACTGTACTGTGTTTATGTACAACAGCTAACTACTGTACTGTGTCTTTGTACTACAGCTAACTACTGTACTGTGTCTTTGTACTACAGCTAACTACCGTACTGTGTTTATGTACTACAGCTAACTAATGTACTGTGTCTTTGTACTACAGCTAACTACTGTACTGTGTCTTTGTACTACAGCTAACTACTGTACTGTGTTTATGTACTACAGCTAACTACCGTACTGTGTTTATGTACTACAGCTAACTAATGTACTGTGTCTTTGTACTACAGCTAACTACTGTACTGTGTCTTTGTACTACAGCTAACTACCGTACTGTGTTTATGTACTACAGCTAACTAATGTACTGTGTCTTTGTACTACAGCTAACTACTGTACTGTGTCTTTGTACTACAGCTAACTACTGTACTGTGTTTATGTACTACAGCTAACTACTGTACTGTCTTTGTACTACAGCTAACTACTGTACTGTGTCTTTGTACTACAGCTAACTACTGTACTGTGTTTATGTACTACAGCTAACTACTGTACTGTCTTTGTACTACAGCTAACTACTGTACTGTGTCTTTGTACTACAGCTAACTACTGTACTGTGTTTATGTACTACAGCTAACTACTGTACTGTGTTTATGTACTACAGCTAACTACTGTACTGTGTCTTTGTACTACAGCTAACTACTGTACTGTGTTTATGTACTACAGCTAACTACTGTACTGTGTTTATGTACTACAGCTAACTACCGTACTGTGTTTATGTACTATAGCTAACTAATGTACTGTGTCTTTGTACTACAGCTAACTACTGTACTGTGTCTTTGTACTACAGCTAACTACTGTACTGTGTTTATGTACTATAGCTAACTAATGTACTGTCTTTGTACTACAGCTAACTAATGTACTGTGTCTTTGTACTACAGCTAACTGCTGTACTGTGTTTATGTACTACAGCTAACTAATGTACTGTGTCTTTGTACTACAGCTAACTACTGTACTGTGTTTATGTACTACAGCTAACTAATGTACTGTGTCTTTGTACTACAGCTAACTACTGTATTGTGTCTTTGTCCTACAGCTAACTACTGTACTGTGTTTATGTACTACAGCTAACTACTGTACTGTGTCTTTGTACTACAGCTAACTACTGTACTGTGTTTATGTACTACAGCTAACTACTGTACTGTGTCTTTGTACTACAGCTAACTACTGTACTGTGTTTATGTACTACAGCTAACTAATGTACTGTGTCTTTGTACTACAGCTAACTACTGTACTGTGTCTTTGTACTACAGCTAACTACCGTACTGTGTTTATGTACTACAGCTAACTACTGTACTGTGTCTTTGTACTACAGCTAACTACTGTACTGTGTTTATGTACTACAGCTAACTACTGTACTATGTTTATGTACTACAGCTAACTACTGTACTGTGTCTTTGTACTACAGCTAACTACTGTACTGTGTTTATGTACTACAGCTAACTACTGTACTGTGTTTATGTACTACAGCTAACTACTGTACTGTGTCTTTGTACTACAGCTAACTACTGTACTGTCTTTATGTACTACAGCTAACTACTGTACTGTGTTTATGTACTACAGCTAACTACTGTACTGTCTTTGTACTACAGCTAACTACTGTACTGTGTCTTTGTACTACAGCTAACTACTGTACTGTGTTTATGTACTACAGCTAACTACTGTACTGTGTCTTTGTACTACAGCTAACTACTGTACTGTGTTTATGTACTACAGCTAACTACTGTACTGTGTCTTTGTACTACAGTTAACTACTGTACTGTGTCTTTGTACTTCAGCTAACTACTGTACTGTGTTTATGTACTACAGCTAACTACTGTACTGTGTCTTTGTACTACAGCTAACTACTGTACTGTGTTTATGTACTACAGCTAACTACTGTACTGTGTTTTTGTACTACAGCTAACTACTGTACTGTGTCTTTGTACTACAGCTAACTACTGTACTGTCTCTTTGTATTACAACTAACTACTGTACTGTGTTTTTTTACTACAACTAACTACTGTACTGTTTTGTACTACAGCTAACTACTGTACTGTGTTTTTGTACTACAGCTAACTACTGTACTGTGTCTTTGTACAACAGCTAACTACCGTACTGTGTTTTTGTACTACAACTACTGTACTGTCTTTGTACTACAGCTAACTACTGTACTTTGTCTTTGTACTACAGCTAACTACTGTACTGTGTTTATGTACTACAACTAACAACTGTACTGTTTTGTCTTCATCTTTATCTTCAACCGCTTATCCGGGGTCGGGTCGCGGGAGCAACAGCTCCAGCAGGGGACCCCAAACTTCCCTTTCCCGGGCCACATTAACCAGCGCTGACTGGGGGATCCCGAGGCGTTCCTAGGCCAGTGTGGAGATATAATCTCTCCATCTAGTCCTGGGTCGTCCCCGGGGTCTCCTCCCAGCTGGTCGTGCCTGGAACACCTCCCTAGGGAGGCACCCAGGAGGCATCCTTACCAGATGCCCGAACCACCTCAACTGGCTCCTTTCAACGCAAAGGAGCAGCGGCTCTACTCCGCGTCCCTCACGGATGACTCAGTTTCTCACCTTATCTCTAAGGGAGACACCAGCCACCCTCCTGAGAAAACCCATTTCGGCCGCTTGTACTCGCGATCTAGTTCTTTCGGTCATGACCCAGCCCTCATGACCATAGGTGAGAGTAGGCATGAAGATTGACCGGTAGCTAGAGAGCTTTGCCTTCCGGCTCAACTCTCTCTTCGTCACAACGGTGCGGTACAGCGACTGCAATACCGCCTCCGCTGCTCCGATTCTCCGGCCAATCTCACGTTCCATTGTTCCCTCACTCGTGAACAAGACCCTGAGGTACTTGAACTCCTGTACTTGGGGTAAAGACTCATTCCCTACCTGGAGTAGACAATCCATCGGTTTCCTGCTGAGAACCATGGCCTCCGATTTTGAGGTGCTGATCCTCATCCCAGCTGCTTCACACTCGGCTGCCAACCGATCCAGTGAGCGCTGGAGGTCACAGACTGATGATGCCAGCAGAACCACATCATCTGCAAAAAGCAGCGATGAGATCCTCAGCACACCAATCTGCAAACCCTCCTCCCCCTGACTACGCCTCGATATCCTGTCCATGAATATCATGAACAGGATTGGAGACAAGGCGCAACCCTGGCAAAGGCCAACACCCACCGGAAACGAGTCCGACTTACTGCCGAGAACCCGGACGCAGCTCTCGCTTTGGGAGTACAGGGATTGGATGGCCCTGAGAAGTGACCCCCTCACCCCATATTCCCGCAGCACCTCCCACAGTATACCCTGGGGGACTCGATCGTACGCCTTCTCCAAGTCTACAAAACACATGTAGACTGGATGGGCATACTCCCAGGCCCCCTCAAGGATCCTTGTGAGAGTGAAGAGCTGGTCCGTTGTTCCACGGCCAGGACGAAATCCGCATTGTTCCTCTTCAATTCGAGGTTCGACTATCGGCCGGACCCTCCTATCCAGCACCCCAGAGTAGACTTTACCAGGGAGGCTGAGTAGTGTGATACCCCTGTAATTGGCACACACTCTCTGGTCCCCCTTTTTGAACAGGGGAACCACCACCCCGGTCTGCCACTCTTTAGGCACTGTCCCCGACTTCCACGCAATGTTGAAGAGGCGTGTCATCCATGACAGCCCCTCCACACCCAGAGCCTTCAGCATTTCTGGGCGAATCTCGTCAATCCCCGGGGCCACTGCGGAGCTATTTAACTACCTCAGTGACTTCCCCTAGGGAAATTGACGACGATCCCCCATCAGCTTCCAGCTCTGCCTCTACAAGAGAGGGCATATCAGTCGGGTTCAGGAGTTCCTCAAAGTGCTCCTTCCACCGCCCGGTTACCTCCTCAGTTGAGGTCAACAGTGTCCCATCCTTACTGTACACAGCTTGGATGGTTCCCCGTTTCCCCCTCCTGAGGCGCCGGACAGTTTTCCAGAAGCATCTTGATGCCGACCGAAAGTCCTTCTCCATCGCTGCTCCGAACTACTCCCACACCCGCTGCTTTGCCTCCTTTACGGCAGCGGCTGCCGCCCCACGGGCCCGTCGGTACCTTGCAACTGCCTCTGGAGTCCTCCGAGATAACATATCCCGGAAGGACTGCTTCTTCAGTCGGACAGCTTCCCTGACCACCGGTGTCCACCACGGTGTTCGAGGGTTACCGCCCCTTTAGGCACCTAAGACCCGCAGGCCACAGCTCACCGCCGCAGCTTCAGTAATGGAAGCTTTGAACATCGCCCACTCAGGTTCAATGCCCCCAACCTCCACAGGAATGCTAGAAAAGCTCCGCCGGAGGTGTGAGTTGAAGATCTCTCGGTACTGTTTTGTATTACAGCTAACTAATGGCATAGTGCAGATGGCATCAGCTCCAGGCTCCTGAAGTCCTGCGCAGACCAGCTGTGTGGGACTTTTGGACATCTATTTAACCTGAGCCTGAAGCTGAGGAAGGTACCACAACTGTGGAAGACATCCTGCGTGGTACCTGTGCCCAAGACCCCACACCCCAAGGACCCCAGCAGCTTCAGGCCGGTGGCATTAACATCCCACCTGATGAAGGCCCTGGAGCGCCTGGTCCTCCAACATGTCCGCCCTGTGGTGAGTCCATCCATGGACCCACTACAGTTTGCATACCAACCTGGCATTGGGGTGGATGATGCCGTCATCTTCCTTGTGGACCGAGCTCTGTCTCACCTGGAGAAACCTGGCAGCACTGTGAGGATCATGTTCTTTGATTTCTCCAGTGCATTCAACACCATCCAGCCGACACTTCTGGAGACTGCAGTGGTAGATCAACATCTTACATCCTGGATACTGGACTACCTCACAAACCGCCCACAGCATGTGAGGACACAGGACTTCACTTCAGACAGTCTGGTCTGCAGTGTAGGGGCCCCGCAGGGAATGGTTCTGGCTCCGTTCCTCTTCACGCTCTACACTGCAGACTTCACTTACGACTCACCAACCTGTCACCTGCAGAAGTTCTCTGACGACTCTGCTATCGTCGGCCTCATCACTGATGGGGACGATGCGGAGTACAGAGACCTTTCCCAGGACTTCGTGGACTGGTGCCTGTGGAACCACCTCCAGATCAACGTGGGGAAAACTAAAGAGCTGGTGGTGGATTTCCGCAGGCAAACTCATCCCCCTCCAACACCGGTGAACATCCAGGGATCAGACATTGAGATGGTGACATCTTATAAATACCTGGGTGTTCACCTGAACAATAAACTGGAGTGGACCACAAATTCCTCTGAACTCCATAAAAAGGCCAGAGCAGGCTGTATCTGCTCAGGAGACTGAGGTCTTTTGGAGTGCAGGGGACACTCCTGAAAACTTTTTATGATACTGTGGTGGCATCAGCCATATTTTATGGAGTGGTTTGCTGGGGCAGCAGCATTACAGCTGCAGACAGGAAGAGGCTGGATAAGATTATCAAAAGGGCCAGCTCTGTCCTGGGATGCTCTCTGGACTCAGTTCAGGTGGTGGGAGAGAGGAGGACGATGGCTAAGCTGTCATCCATGATGGAGAAGGACTCCCACCCCATGAGAGACACCATCAGAGCTCTGGAGAGCTCCTTCAGTGACAGGCTGCTACACCCTAAGTGTACGAAGGAGCGTTACAGAAGGTCCTTCCTGCCTGCAGCTGTTAGACTCCACAACCAGCACTGCTCCCAGTAGACCACATACACATTCACAACCAGCACTGCTCCCAGTAGACCACATACACATTCACAACCAGCACTGCTCCCAGTAGACCACATACACATTCACAACCAGCACTGCTCCCAGTAGACCACATACACATTCACAACCAGCACTGCTCCCAGTAGACCACATACACATCCACAACCAGCACTGCTCCCAGTAGACCACATACACATTCAGAACCAGCACTGCTCCCAGTAGACCACATACACATTCAGAACCAGCACTGCTCCCAGTAGACCACATACACATTCAGAACCAGCACTGCTCCCAGTAGACCACATTCACATTCAGAACCAGCACTGCTCCCAGTAGAACACATACACATTCACAACCAGCACTGCTCCCAGTAGACCACATACACATACACAACAAACTTATTTATTGATATAAAGGACATACTTCTGGCTTTACTTTTTCTATTATGTATATACTAATTTATTTATTTTATTGTATTAATACTATTTTTAAATCTATGCTTCTTGTCTTTATTGCACTATCCACTTTGCTGCTGTAATGTGTGAATTTCCCCACTGTGGGACCAATAAAGGAATATCTTATCTTAACTACTGTACTGTTGTACTACAGCTAACTACTGTACTGTGTTTTTGTACTACAGCTAACTACTGTACGGTGTCTTTGTACTACAGCTAACTACCGTACTGTGTTTATGTACTGCAGCTAACTACTGTACTGTTTTGTACTACAGCTAACTACTGTACTGTGTTTTTGTACTACAACTAACTACTGTACTGTTTTGTACTACAGCTAACTACTGTACTGTGTTTATGTACTACAGCTAACTACTGTACTGTGTTTTTGTACTACAACTAACTACTGTACTGTTTTGTACTACAGCTAACTACTGTACTGTGTTTATGTACTACAGCTAACTACTGTACTGTGTTTTTGTACTACAACTAACTAATGCACTGTGTTTTTGTACTACAACTAACTACTGTACTGTGTTTTTGTACTACAGCTAACTACTGTACTATTTGGATTAACGGTTGCTGCCGCAGCAAATACACGAGGTGCGTTCAAAACTATCGGAGATATGGGGACATTAGCTAACTAACTTGATCTATTGAAGAGGCGAATGAACAAGTTTTACTGATGTGTAGAATATTGTTTTTACTTCGTGAAATTTCACCTATTGTTTATAAAATCTAAAAAGTCAACAAAAATGAATATGTTCGCCAAAGACGCAGATTTTATGGAGATATCATATTTACTACCACAATGTTGAAAACACGAGCTTGTGAAGAGCACTTAAAGCAACATTTTGCGGAAGGAATGTTGCTGGGCGCCATATTTAATACTTCAGAAGCTAGCTAGCATTAGCTGTTTACAAGCCCAAACTTTTAACTAGAGTCGGAAACCTAAAGCGAGCCTTCAACCTGATCGAAGATGAATGTGATCGATCATGTACGGGACATGGCTGCCGCTGGCCTGCACTCTAATGTCCGGATACTGAGCAGTTTGTTGCTGACGATGAGTAATAACAATCCGTAAGTAATGTCGGAGCAGGCTCCGACTACTTCTTGAATAATGCCTCTGTACACCAGCCCGAGACATTGCTAGCTCAAAGCTAGCTGGTCAACAACAGACGAAACGAATGGTTGTAGAAGTAACGCAGCGCGGGCTTCTGTTTCAGCGCAAACAGACGCCGCACTCCACGCATCCCAAGTGACCGCGTCAATAAGTGATAAATATATATTGTTGGGCGGAACAATGCACGCGTCTCTCCAAGAAATAGTCATATGAAGAGCCTCCCACATCTGATGGTTTTACGATTAGCAGTTAGCTTGAAGTATGGCCGATAACGAGGGTTACACGGGTGGACACTTATCACAGGACGTGTCTCGTGGATAACTCGTGTTTCTGTCTTCACAGTCCGACTCCACAGTGGCTCTGTGCTGGCAGAGTTACAGCACGTTGTTTAGTTGGGATGTAGCATTAGCCTTATCATTAGCATTAGCCTTATCATTAGCGTTAGCCTTATCATGAGCGTTAGCCCCCTCTCTGAACTGTCGCCTTTGGATCAATAGACAGTTTCACTGTCTTAGTTTATTATTATTGTTGTTCTTATGATTTTCAGTTTTATTAAGCATATTCGTCATCAGTATGTTTGCCTCCATATGTTTTGCTACAGTAATTTTCTGTTGTTATTTTGTTTTTTCTTCTGTATTGGTGCTTTGTAGCATTAGCATCCAGCTGACACACTGTTATCATGTGTGCAGAAGAGACCTGTTTTCAATGTAGTGACTTTATTATTGCATATTTTGATGTCAGAGAGCTGCTGTCGCCGGCCCAGAAGTACCAGCTGTTGGTTTACCACGCCGATGCCATCTTCCATGATAAGGAATATCGTAATGCTGCCTGCAAATACAGCATGGCCTTGCAACAGAAGAAGGTGCTCAGCAAAACGTCTAAAGTCCGACCTTCTACCGGCGGAGCTGCAGCCAGCATGCAGGCACAGGTTTGTTCAGTAACTCCAATGATAACTGTTCATTTTTCAGTGTGTGGCTGAAGCCGTCTAACCAGTTGTCCTACACACAGATGATAGTGTCATACTGTATTGCGAACTGTGAGGGACAAATAACCACTCCACTGACTTTGTCAACTGGCAAGAAAGGTAATAGAAATAAAACTCTTGTCTTTCAGAGTTTGCCTTCAGAAATTGAGGTAAAGTACAAGATCGCTGAATGCTACACTATTTTGAAACTGGATAAAGATGCTATTGCAGTACTTGATGGGATCCCATCCAGACAGAGGACTCCAAAGGTAGGCTGCTACGCTCAGAGCTATTCTAATACACTTTATGTGGCTTTTTATAGTACATCCCTCAGAGGTGCTGCACAGTTAATCAAGGCCTTCCACTGATGATGATGATGATGATCATCATCATCATCATCAGTCACAACATGTGAATGTGCAGCCTGCACACATGGGACCTAAATGGAAGTTAGGGCAGAAAGAGCAGCTAGAGTAATGATATGTAGCCATGTTAGAGAAACAAACAAAACGAATAAAGGGATAAATCTATAGATGATAAAGTAGTCATCATTTATTATTCAAATGTTTAAAGAAATCCACAACTGGAATAATGTTGTAAAAGTGATGGACTTTCCATTTGGTTCCACTTTGATGAATGCTGCTTTTAGGGCCCAAACTCTTCTAGTTTTGTTTTCCGAAATAATCAGAAATAGTATCATGATCACAATCACTACATCATTAGTACTAATTAATTACTGCTAATCACTAGATGTTGAGTCCATTAGTTTCCATAGAGAACGGTGATGAAATGGATGTTGTTGTTTGTGGCCTCAGATCAACATGATGCTAGCTAACCTGTACAGGAAAGCTGGTCAGGAGCGTTCTGCAGTGACGAGCTACAAAGAGGTCCTCAGACAGTGTCCCCTCGCCCTGGATGCAATCATTGGTATGCATGTCCACAGAGACACCTTCATCCAACATGTCACAGGCTGCTTAAAGCTGCCTTCACATCAGACATTTGCTCTCTACGACGTAGGTGGAATACAGTCCCCTCCAAAACTACTGGACCAGTGAGGCTGACTCCTTTATTTCTGCTGAACACTGAAAACATTTGGTTTGACATCAACAGATCGATCTGAGACCAGAGATCAGGGTTTCAGCTTCTATTCAGGTATTTACATCTAGATCTGTTCCACCCCTCAGCAGATAGCACCGTCTGTAACAGAACTCCACATTTTACGGTGATCCACAGTCCAGGATCAGATAGATTTCAGATAGATTACACTCAATAATACTGCATATTTAGCTGTAATAACTGCATCAAGCCTGCGACCCTCTGACACCACCAAACCTTTACTTTCTTCTTCTGTGGTGCTTTTCCAGTCTTTCTCCACAGCCTCTTTCAGTAGCTGTTTGTTTCCTCTTCAGCAGGTAAAATGCTGATCAACAGGGTTCCAGTCTGCAGGTGGACTGGTCCAGTCTAAAACCTTCCTCTTCTTCCCCTGATGAACTCCTCGGGGTTCTCAGGGGGTTTTGGCTCGTTGTCTGGCTGCATGATGAAGGATCTCCTGATCAGTTTGGTTCATCTCGCTTTAAACTGTCAGACTAAATGTTTCTGTAGACCTCTGAGTTCATGTAGCTGCTGCCATCATGTGATCCATCATCAATGAAGATGATCTGTAGTCTGGTTCCAGTCTGTCCTTCCTCTTCTTATTGCTAATGAGTGGTTGTCCTCTCCTGGTGGTCTCTGTCCTTGTAGTCTGGTTCCAGTCTGTCCTTCCTCTTCGTATTGCTAATGAGTGGTTGTCCTCTCCTGGTGGAGTCTCTGTCCTTGTAGTCTGGTTCCAGTCTGTCCTTCCTCTTCTTATTGCTAATGAGTGGTTGTCCTCTCCTGGTGGAGTCTCTGTCCTTGTAGTCTGGTTCCAGTCTGTCCTTCCTCTTCGTATTGCTAATGAGTGGTTGTCCTCTCCTGGTGGAGTCTCTGTCCTTGTAGTCTGGTTCCAGTCTGTCCTTCCTCTTCTTATTGCTAATGAGTGGTTGTCCTCTCCTGGTGGAGTCTCTGTCCTTTAGGTCCTGAAGTCCTCTGTGAACGGTGGATTGGGATTCCTTCACTCCTCCCTCTGGAGGTTGTTGCTGACGTCCCTGACGGCTGTTTTAGGGTTTTTCTTTACAGCTCTCACAGTGTTTCTATCATCAGCTGCTGATGTTTCCTCGGTCTACCGGTTCTCCGTCTGTTGCTCGGTACACCGGTGGTTTCTTTCTTCTTCAGGACGTTCCAGATGGTTGTACTGGCCATGGCCGACGTTGGATCAATGGCTCTGATTGATTTTCATCTTCTTTCAACTTTTGAGAGTAGACACATTCAGCTCTATTTATTGTTTGAATAATCAATCTAATAGGACACACCTGGGCAACGGAAACACCTGTCAGTCACACAGTAGTGGATCAGATCTAGATGTAAATACCTGAAATAGAAGCTGAAATCCTGATCTCTGGTCTCATATTCATCTGGTGATGTCAAACCAAATGTTTTCAGTTGTTGGCCTCAATGTTCCAGTAGTTTTGGAGCGCAGGGAACGCTGTTCATTGTTTCTAGGCAACCACAGCTGTAGCACTAACGTCAGTGGTTGGACTTTAAAAGGTCAGCAGCAGCTAAGGTCAGAGCTGAAATACTTTCAACTTTGAGCGCAGCGCTCGATGGTGAATTGGAGTGGTGCACCACGCCAAGAGAAGTGTTACTGCCTAGCCGGGCACCACCGCCACCTCCCCGTAGGAAAATTATATGATAAAGCCAGCGCAGAGCGAGGGTACCACTGATCATGTAAAGTCTATCGACACTCTTTACGCTATAGACTGTTATATCAGAATATCTGCTCAGACTCAGCGAACCACTTTTGTTTTCTCCTCCAGGTCTTCTTTCTCTATCAGTGAAAGGAGCTGAAGTGGCTTCCATGACTATGGATGTGATCCAGAGCATCCCCAACCTGGACTGGCTCTCTGTTTGGATTAAAGCTTATGCCTTCATACATGCAGGAGACAACCAGAGAGCCATCAACACTATCTGGTGAGCAGAACAGTAATGAGACATACTGACTGCTTGAATATTTCTGTCCTTTTTAACACAGCAGTCTGGTTTATTTGATGAGGGCAGCCGTGGCTCAGAGGGTAGAGCAGGTTGGTGGTTCAACCCCTGTCTGCTCTGGTCCCAAACCTGTATAAGTATACAGAGGGTTGCGTCAGGAAGGGCATCCGGCGTAAAACACATGCCAAACCTGAGGGGAGCAGCCGAAAAGAGAGTCTGAAAAGAAAGTCTGGTTTATTTGATGAGTCTCTGTCTCTCCCTCATCTGATCTCAGCTCTCTGGAGAAGAAGTCTCTGTTGCGGGACAATGTGGACCTCCTAGTGAGCCTGGCAGATGTCTATTTCAGGGCAGGAGACACCAAGAACGCCATACTCAAATTTGAACAAGCTCAGATGCTGGACCCGTACCTCATCAAAGGTGTGCTGCAGTTTTGATTGATTGATTGACAGTCTTCACAGTCATTATGTGGGCCATGGACTCAGGACAAACTGAGCCACCCTCAACATGGAAACATGGGACGTTTTGCTGTGGAGGTAAAATGTCAGTTATGTTGTTCGAACCTGCAGGAATGGATGTTTATGGCTACCTGATGGCCCGTGAAGGGCACCTGGAAGATGTTGAAGTCCTGGGAGGACGATTGTTTAATATCTCAGACCAGCATGCAGAACCCTGGGTGATCTCTGGGTGAGTCTCTGAGTGGTACATGTGCTACATGAGATATCATGGACCTAGTGTTTGATTTTGGTGTCTTCTGTTCAGCTGTCACAGCTTTTATAGCAAGCGTTACTCCAGAGCCCTGTACCTGGGAGCGAAGGCCATCCAGCTGAACAGCAACAGTGTACAGGCGCTCCTCCTGAAGGGGGCAGCGCTGAGGAACATGGGGCGCGTTCAAGAAGCCATCATCCATTTCAGGGAGGCCATGCGCCTGGCTCCCTGCAGACTCGACTGCTATGAAGGCTTGTTGCGCCTCTGTTTTCCTTTCAGATGTAGTACATTTCTGTTGTGCTTACATTCACCTCTAACTACTCGACTGTCTCTTCACAGGTCTGATTGACTGTTACCTGGCATCCAATGGGATTCGAGAGGCGATGGGGATGGCCAATAACATCTACAAGACTCTGGGGGCTAATGCACAAACTCTGACCATCCTTGCCACAGTGTGCCTGGAAGACCCAGTGACTCAGGAGAAAGCCAAAACCCTGCTGGACAAAGCGCTGGCCCAGAGACCCGACTACACCAAGGCTGTGGTGAAGAAGGCGGAACTGCTCAGTACGTTCAGCTGCTTCTACTGTTTGTCTGCTTTTAATGAATGAACTCAGCACCAAATAGTGAGGTAGTTCCCAGATATACTGAATACAGGTGGGAATGACAATTTTGTTTTCTTGTGAAGGTCGGGAGCAGAAGTATGAAGAGGGGATCGCTCTCCTCCGGAACGCCCTGGCCAATCAGAGTGACTGTGTTCTGCACAGAATGCTGGGAGATTTCCTGGTGGCCGTTAACGATTACCAAGAAGCCATGGATCAGTACAGCATAGCGCTAAGGTAACCAGAGCTGACTTTTTATGGTGGCACACCAATCAAAGTAGATGATAAGGATTGTCATTTAGTGCGTTTTCTCTCCTTAGCCTGGACCCCAACGACCAGAAGTCTTTAGAAGGCATGCAGAAGATGGAGAAGGAGGAGAGTCCCACTGACGCCACAGTGGAGCTGGACGGTGACGACATGGAGGGCAGTGGAGAGGATGGAGATCTGGAGGGCAGTGACAGCGAAGCAGCCCAGTGGGCTGATCAGGAACAGTGGTTCGGTATGCAGTGACCCCCCCCCCCCCCCCAGGCCATCAGCATCCTGACAGCCTGATCAACCACTTCACTGTGGAGCTCACTGAGCCACAGGAGCATGAGACACTCCAGAGGAAATCCAGATGTGTAGGTCAACACCTGGATGGCTCAGTATTTGTGAAAGTGAAGTAAAACCTCAGACATTACTTGGTTGTTTCTTCAGCACTTCTTTATTTCATCATTACTGGCAGTGTGAATAGATGCATCCCAATCCCAGGTGGTGCACGTTAGTTCATGTTAAGTATACTCATCACAAGGTGCTTGTCAGTGCATTAAACAGAAGCAGGCCTGCTTGTACGGTATACTGGAGAGCTGTCCTCGTCTGCCAGATGTGGTCGCATGGTGTGGTGAGTTTGCTGCAGATCACAGTGAAAGTTGGCAAGTTGACGGGCAAACCGCGACCATGTACCACATTTCTGCTGCTCTTTGAAATATATCATCTTAATTTGAGTTTTGTCACATGACTGTGTGATATAATGGACATGCTTTATTATTTTGCTGAGTGGTCTGTTGAGTCTGCCTTTCTGTCAAAAAAATAACCCTGATTGACTCAAGTGTTTCAAGATACTATTTTGTACATATTTTTAAAGTGTATAATAAAATTATTAAACACTCTCACTTGAATGAGTGTAGTCCAGTTTCTCTTGAAGTCAGTGTGTAACAATTGGCAGAAAGGGGATATAATATTAATTTGTTTTCTCTCTAGTATATATAATCACCTGAAAATAAGAGTATGAGCTGTTTATGTCTCCATAGAGAGCAGGTCCTCTCCATGGAGGCCTCCATGTTTCTCCAGTAACCCAGAATGGACAAAACAGCGTTTCCTGCCTGGGCCGGAGTCGATAACGTTACCCCGGAGTTAACCCCGCCATTGCTCCATTCGGCCACCGGTGAACGAGACCGTAAGCTCTGGTGGCCTTTATTTCTACACAGTCACTGATATTCTAGAGATAAACCAGGTCCTGGTCCTCAGGACACTGGTGACGGCAGCGGAGAGAGAAGGATATCCATGTTTGCAGGTTGATCACGGTGCTCTGACACGCTTGGCACACTGCTCTGGTTATAATGGGTAACCACCCCGCCAGATGCTGCCAGATGTTACACAGTCCACCATTAATGACACCAGGAGGAACAGTGAGTAAACTTCATGTATGACAGTTTTATTTACCTGAAACCAAAGTTCATGTGATACATTATACAATCATCTCTGAAAATACAGTACAGCAGTTAGTTTGGCAGGAAGCGCCAGTGGAGGACTGCCTGCTGCTCTCTGGGAAAACGAAGGCATCACTGCTGCACATCCGCCTTCACAGATCTGGCAAAGTCTGCTCCAAACATGATGCACATCTCAGTGCAAAGCAAAAAATGCTGTTTAGTTTTTAAATATTCCATAAAAGTATTTCCTTAGGAAAGATGAACTGTTTTTTGAGCTTATTTAACATTTGTACTATTTGACGAATGTCTATTCTATTTACCAATACTATACATTGTCTATTCCACTAGTCTGGTAAAAGAGATGGCTGATTCAGTGGACATGCACCATGAAATATTGTACAATTTACTGTACACAGTACTAAGATCTTAGTCTGAAAAGATGGGGTAAGAATCTAAGGCTCTTCATGCAGGAGGATGGGAGGACCGATGAGGTGGGATTGGCTTGTTTTCATCAGTATGAACTGCATGAGCCCGTCTTCATATTATTTAACTGACATGCAGCTCTTGTAAGATGTGCTGCCCAAAACACACATGCACAACACAAAACAAAACCAAAGTTTCTGAAAGGAATTTAGAGTCGAGGTGGGCTTACTTGACCTTTGCTGCAAAGAAAGAGAAGAGAGAGGAAGAATCGAATCAGTGAACAAGCCAAATTAAAAAGCGTCTGAGCAGCAAATCATTTCAATTCATCGGCACTTACTGTAATAAAAAGAGCAAAGTTATTGAGGTCGTGCTACGGGCAAGCAGACGATTATCTCAAAAGACAAATGCAATAAAAGAGACATGTATAAATGAAACAACGCCACCATGTCCTGTAATAGTGTGGGGCACATGCTGCCAGTCTACAGTCCAAAATGAAGGGCAGCAATGACGCGGCGCCTCATAATGCAAACGGCTCCTGTTTCTACTCAGCGTGTACCTGGCACTTGGTGACACTGAAGCCATTTTCCAACAAACACCTTCATTTTTCTCCTCCTGTACCATTAAAAACATTGATTAAAAATGGGCGAGTCCTATGAAAATACAAGGAGCTGTGGTTGCTGTCACTTTCTCACGGGCAACGGCGGACAGCAACGTTGCGTGTGCGGCCACATGAAGACGAGCGAGCGCTGACGGCGTGCAGGTCACAGTGTACTCACGCTGCAGTAAACAGGTAGAAGCATGGGAATAAACAACAGTTAAAACTCTCTCTTATTGGAGCAGGCGTGCAGGAAGGCTGCGACCGCTGCAGTAAACTAGTGGAAATGAATGGAGCATTTTGACAGCAACAACAGAAAAACTCTACAGAGGTTCTACTATGTACAGATATACAGATGCTCAATGGCCGCTCGTCTACGTTGTGCTCAGTTGATCCGACTAACAGCTTCTTGGTGCCTTTTTACATATTCAAGTACAGTATGTGCACATTATACATACATTATAAAGATAACTGACTCTCAAAAACTTAAAAAATAAAATCAAGACAAATGTGTTTTCTTCAAGTAACCAAATTTAACAACAGGCTTTATCAAAAATTGCTCAGAATCAAACCGGTAACAAATCTTTGTCCCTCTAATAACTATATATATATATATATATATATATATATATATATATATATATATATATATATATATATATATATATATATATATATAACACACACATATATATATATATATACACACATATATATACACATATATATATATATATATATATATATATACACATATATATACACACTCCTGATCAAAATCTTAAGACCAGTTAAAAAATTTAAAGAATTTACGTTTTGCACTGTTGTATCTTAAGAAGGTTCTAAGTAGAGTTTCAAAATGCAAAAGAAGAAATGAGAGCAAGAGACTAAATGTTTTGAGCAGGCAATTTATTGAAAAGAACAATTTAACTGAAATAGGCTGTTCATCAGCTGATCAAAAGTTTAAGACCATAGCTCAAAAAAAACCCTAAAACAGAAATTAAAGTCTCAAAAACAGACTCAGTAATGAGCAGCTCCACCATTATTGTTGATCACTTCAAAAATTGGTGTTGGCATGCTTGATGCGAGTGTTTCCAAAAGGCTTGTAGGAATGTTGCTCCAAGTGGTGAAGATGGCTTCACGAAGGGCATCCACTGTCTGGAACTGATGTCCATTTTTGTAAACTTCCCTTGCCATCCATCCCCAAATGTTCTCAATTGGATTTAGATCAGGGGAACATGCAGGATGATCCAAAAGAGTGATGTTATTCTCCTGAAAAAACTCCTTTGTCAGACGGGCATTGTGAATCGCAGCATCGTCCTGCTGAAAAACCCAGTCATCAGCACACAGACGAGGGCCCTCAGTCATGAGGGATGCCCGCTGCAACATCTCCACGTAGCCAGCTGCTGTTTGACGCCCTGCACAACCTGGAGCTCCATTGTTCCATTGAAGGAAAAAGCAGCCCAGATCATGATGGCGCCCCCTCCGCTGTGCCGTGTTGAAAAAATCTCAGGTGGCATCTCCTTGTCATGCCAGTAGCGTTGGAAGCCATCAGGACCATCAAGGTTAAATTTTTTCTCATCAGAGAATAAAACTTTCTTCCAACTTTGAACGTCCCATGTTTGGTGCTCCCTCGCAAAGGCCAAATGGGCAATTTTGTGGCGTTGAAGGAGACGTGGCCTTTGAAGAGGTTTTTTGTTTTTGAAGCCGTTCCTTTGCAGATGCCGTCTGATGGTTATTGGGCTGCAGTCAGCACCAGTAATGGCCTTAATTTGGGATGAGGATCGTCCCGTGTCTTGACGGACAGCCGTTCGGATCCTCCGGCTCGGTGCCGGTGAGATTTTTTTGGGTCTACCGCTTGATTTTTTTGTTCCATAAACCTCAGGATCTTTTAAGAAATGCAAAATGACTGTCTTACTGCGTCCAACCTCAGCAGCGATGGCACGCTGTGAGAGGCCTTGTCTATGCAGCTCAACAATCCTGCCACGTTCCAAGGCAGTGAGTTTTTTTGCTTTTCCCATCAAGAGGTCTTGACAGTGTGATTACTTGACAGAAAATGACATGGAATCCAAATTTTTGCACAGATTTGGGCTTTTAAAGGATGTGGTCTTAAACTTTTGATCAGCTGATGAACAGCCTATTTCAGTTAAATTGTTCTTTTCAATAAATTGCCTGCTCAAAACATTTAGTCTCTTGCTCTCATTTCTTCTTTTTGCATTTTGAAACTCTACTTAGAACCTTCTTAAGATACAACAGTGCAAAATGCAAATTCTTGCAATTTTTTAACTGGTCTTAAGATTTTGATCAGGAGTGTACATACACGTATATATATACACGTATATATACATATATACGTATATATATATATATATAAACACATTGGTGCTTACCTCAACCCTGCTACTGATACTGTAGGAAATGGCTGCTAAGTCTGATGGTAGTAGTGATCATATTAACAGCACTGAGGTAGCTGCGCTCTGCCTAATGCAGAAAACAATGAATGACATGATGCATGGAGCTCAAAAATGACTGCAGAGATTCATGCCAGGGCAAACATGTCCAAGTCTTTGCCCCTAAATTAGTATTGTCCTATGCAGTCCTTAGAATTACATCCTCCTCACACCCCCCACCCAAAATTACAAAATATTAGTAAGCATAAAATAGTATAATATAATATATAATTCTCTGTACAGCTCAACACACAGCTCCGACACGGTGAGCATCTCTAACTGTTCAAACAGGGTATCAAACAAGAGAAAAGCATGATGGCAAAATCAAACACAAAGTCATTAAATTATGACCCCCCCCCCCAATAGAAAAGAGCTGACGGACTGTCAGAGCAGGTACGAGTTTTGACTGTAAGTTGTTTGGAGTTAAGGTAACACTGTTAGATGTGTGTGTTAATGTCCACTTCACACTGGTGCACAGGGAGGCTAGTGTACTGGAGTCAGTCAGGGCCACAACATGGCGGACACGTTAGTGTCGGTGCTGTAGACCCACAGCACCAGGGGCAGGGAAATGACCACAAAGGGCCAGGAGATGCCCTCGGCACATGCAGACAGAGAGCGGCCTCTGCTGGCCGGCTTCTCCAGCTGTTTACCAAAGTCCAAGTAGTTCCTGGCCAGAAACTTTAGCAGCTCATCCAGCAGGATGACGGGCAGCGAGATCTTCAGCACCATCATCCACTGGGTCGTATCCAGAGGGGTGATCTGGAAGATGACCTGGGAGAGAGCACAACATACATCATGTATCATTACAGCTACTTTACAGGACGCTGAGTGGTGTCAGCACAGGAAACTCCAGCTGGACGTAAACCTGTTCAAACCGTACAAAACACACAGCGCACAGAGGACCATTGTGCTTTACAGGGGTTAATATATGTGGGGGACTTTTCCATGACTGGACCAGTAACTTCCTGTTTCTGCTGGTTGCTGCTTTAGAGGTGGTGGCAGGTGAATTTTATTACCTGGACAGCATCCAAGTGTAGTTCCAACAATGTTGAACTATTCCTCAAAGATCCTCTCCATCCACTGCGATCACATCATCTCAGGCCACGACTGACTGCGCTGCTGCTGTGACCGTCCTAAGAAAGGCATCATTCCCGAGTATCCTCCTCTTACTATGTGACGTCTGTCTGTGGCTAATCTCTCGTCTCCCACCAGCCTGATAGTTTTGTGTTCATTTATGACTGTATGCTCACCTCTCATGGTTGCAGTAATTTCATATATCGACTGTTTCATAGCGTTATTAACTGCTGGCTCCATGTTCATCATAACCAGCTGGTAGGTGACCAACAACTGCTTCAGTTTGGAGTCTTTCTGCTGTGGATTAGGAACTGTTCCTCTGTTGATTTGCATGCCTGTATGCATATACTGTATATACTGTATGTACTGTACATACTGTATCTGTATTCCTTGACAACTGACAAACTGAATGGAACACTGACAATAACGGAGTAGGAAGAGAGCTAGTAAGCTGTCCACAGCTACCAAAGCTAAGAGTTAATTGAGCTAACACTACTAAACACACAGCAGGACTGACGGCCTCTGTTCAGAGCAAGTGTTCAACGGTCAACATGAAGCGTTACACAGTGAAGTGGAGTTCAGCGCCGGGCTGTGAAGCTGACGTTCTGTCACTTTTTGTGTTACCTGTATCAGCCTGTAGACTGCTTTTAATGTGGACTGGATGGACACCCAGTCAGTGTCCCACAGGATGTGATGTCATGCACGCTCACAAGTGCGTGGAGTCCGCTCATGCAACAATCAGCCTCCACCACACGTCACTGAGCGAGCAGCAGAAGCGTTAGTTCAGCTCTGAGAATAACAGTGAAAGTTCAGTGGAAGTTTGTGCAGAAATAAAAGCTGCAGCTCCTCCAGACCAACACAGGTTTCTGTCTTGTTTCTGCTGCTGAGTGAAGTGACGGACCTTCGGAGAGATGAACGTTATCGTCTCCGACCAAAACTCCGGGGTCTCCTGGACCTTCTGGTGTCTCTTGGTCCTTCTGACCACGGTCGGGAGGCTGAAGCCGTTAGAGTTCACACAAGCGTGTGAACTATTGAGTGATATTGTGGCTTTAGCTGTCAGTCGTGTGTCACCTCACTGTTTTGACCGATGCTGATTCGTATCTATGTAGTGCGAACACAAGCACGGGCAACAGGACGCTGTCATTGACTTAAAGGCTACAGGCGCCGCTGTTAACAGGCAGTTTCTGATTCTTACACCGAGTGCCTTTAAATCATCAGGTCCTAAAAGTTGTAAAACACACTAATAGCTGAATCCAGAGTTATTTCCTTCCTCCGTTCATGTAAATGAAACCCAGACCGAGGCTGGAGCGAGGGCTGGGAGGTGGAGTTAAAGGAAACACTACTGCAGCTGCTCTATGGGCCCAACGGATGAGGAAGATCACCAGATGATCCGGGTACTTCATCACTTGGAAGTCAAACTTGTTTTGGCTTCATGCTCCACTGAGCATCTCTCACTTTGAACGCTGTAACCAGATCTCTTCATCCACCATTTAGCTGCAAAGAGCAGATGCAGAAAGCTGCATAGATTGAAAGGAAAGTATCTGTTGTGAGTTGTGTGTGAAAAACTCGTCTGATTGGTTTGCATTCTAGACGGGGGGGGGGGGGGGGGTTTGTATTCACTCATTGAACATTACAGTGGCAGTCACCACCAACACACATAGCGGAGATCTACACTCTACTGAGTGCACTTTTCTACTTTAAAAGGTAGCCCATAGGTTTCCATTGTGTGTATGTACTGAAACCATACAACCACCAGGGGGCAAATAGACCCACATAACTCATGACATTCGACCAGGGTCCTGCAGTAGCTAACTGGAGCATAAGGCAGCCAGCTGATCTCAGTTCTGTTTTTAAATGGCAGCAGTGAATGAAACTCACAGGCAGAGGCTCCACATAGAGGATGAGGAAGTGGAGGGACATGGAGAGGCAGATGGCCCCCAGGAGCCAGATGTTCTCCCAGGGAGGCATCCGCAGGAGAGACTGGTTCTCCGATAGACTGGACACAGGAGAGAACACAGACGCTAATATTCATTTCAATACATTGACCTTCCTTATCTGAGAGCAAATGATCGTTAGATGAGAGCGTCAATCTTTCTGAAAGGAACTCCTTTACCTGTTGAGAGCATTGCACATCTCGATAGTGACGAGCACAGACAGGGCCATGGTCATCGGATAGGGTGACTCAAACACGTGGCAGTCCAGGCCGTCAAACTCTGGGTTGTCTGGGGCGCACTGGAGGAAGTGGCTCTGCAGGGAGGAAGATGGGGTGAGGAAGAGGAAGAGGAAGAGATGAAGGGTGAGACTCAGACAGGCAGACTCACCAGCTGGTACAGAGTGAGCTGAGGTCCATCTTCAGAGACCATAAACCACCAGGCAGCAGCTCCCACTGTGGCTGCACCCACGTAGCCTGAAACCAGAGACAACAAACGTCACCAGACACACATTTATTCACTTCTTTATTCAAACTGCATGAAGGCAAATGAAAAACTCTTCACGTAAAAACTGCCATTCCTGTCCATCAACTTACATCCAATGGCCAGGTATCTGAAGAAGAGCCAGCCAGAGATGAGGGGCTCCTTAGCTATACGAGGAGGCTTCTCCATGATGTCCAGGTCTGGGGGGTTGAAGCCCAGCGCGGTAGCAGGGAGGCCATCAGTTACCAGGTTGACCCAAAGCAGCTGGACTGGGATCAGAGCCTCGGGGAAGCCCAGCGCCGCAGTGAGGAAGATGCTATCAGGACAAATGACCCCAGTTAGCAGCCGTACTGACACGCTGCAGGTTGGATACCAGTCGTCCATTATCCATGTATGATTATTTGCTCCTGAGGAGACTCACCAGACCACCTCCCCCACGTTAGAGGAGATGAGGTATCTGATGAACTGCTTCATGTTATTGTAAATAGCTCTGCCTTCTTCAACGGCAGCCACGATGGAAGAAAAGTTGTCATCGGCGAGGACCATCTCAGAGGCTGACTTGGCCACGGCAGTGCCAGAGCCCATGGCGATGCCAATCTCTGCCTTCTTCAAGGCAGGGGCATCATTCACACCATCACCGGTCTATGTCACACAAGAGGAATTACTGACACTATTTACGTGACAGGATAACAGTATATCCACAGGTTTCATTCACAACCAAAATCAATCAATCAACAGAACACTGGTAAACCCAGACTACTTCCAGTAAAATGATCACAATCACATTTCAGACTTCGTACCATAGCAGTGATCTCGTCAAATCCTTGCAGGAATTCAACAATCTTGGACTTGTGAGAAGGCTCGACACGGGCGAAACAGCGAGCGTGAGTCACAGCCTCTTGCTGATCGTAGGGCGAAAGTTCGTCAAACTCTCGTCCGGTGAAGGCCATGCGCTCAACATCATCCTCCTCGCTCAGGATGCCAATGCGGCGGCAGATAGCCACAGCTGTGCCCTTGTTGTCTCCGGTGATCATGATGACCCGGATGCCGGCCTGGCGGCACAGCTTGATGGAGGCAGCCACTTCCTGTCTGGGAGGGTCCAGCATGCCGACACAGCCGACGAAGGTCAGGTCGGACTGGACGCAGAGACAAAAATGTGACTCAGTGTTGAAAACAATATTTCACAGTTTATGAAAACAGACAAACAAGTGTTTAGATGGGAAAAACTTACCTCGTACTCTGAGAATTTGGCAGTGTCAGACAGTATCATGTCCTCCATTTTAGGTGGGCTGTCTCGTGTAGCCAAAGCCAGACACCGAAGGGTGTCACGACCTGTCCCGTACTCCCGGATCACAGACATGATCTTTTCCTTGATACCTTTGCCGAGGGGAACTTTGCTGTTGCCAACTCTGACGTGAGTGCACCTCTCAATAACTCCTTCTGGGGCCCCCTGTAGTGGAGAGCAGAGGAAGAAAAGTTTCACACCATGGTAGATGAAGCCATGTACCGTTGTGTCCTCCGTACAGGTTCCTCTTAGTATACCTTCACAAACATCTTGCCCATGGAAGAACGAGACTTGTTGGGGGTGCAGTAGACAGACATGGACTTCCTGTCTCTGGAGAACTCCAGGGTGAACTCCTTCCTCATCAGATGCTTGATCACCTGTTCAGACAAAAGGACAGATGGCGTGAGGAGAAGCTGCTGAGTGGGAGCAGGGGGGGAATGGGAGAACTGGGAGCACTGGGAGAACTGGAAGCACTGGAAAACTAGAACCACTGGCAGCACTGGGATCACTGGTAGCACTGGGAGAACTGGGAGCACTGGGATCACTGATAGCACTGGGAGAACTGGGATCACTGGGAGAACTGGGAGCACTCGAGAACTATGAGCACTGGGATCACTGATAACACTGGGAGCACTGGTATCACTGATAGCACTGGGACAACTGGGATCACTGATAGCACCGGGAGAAATGGGAGCACTGGAGAACTGGGAGCACTGGGATCACTGATAGCACTGGGAGAACTGGGAGCACTGGGATCACTGATAGCACTGGGAGAAATGGGTGTACTGGAGAACTAGGAGCACTGGGATCACTGGGAGTACTGGGAGAACTGGGAGCACTGGGAGTACTGCGAGAAATGGGAGCACTGGGAGCACTGGGAGTACTGGGAGAAATGGGAATACTGGGAATCTGCAGCATGCGACTGTCACTCACTGAGTTGCAGGCGTTAGCTCTGTCAATCTTGGACAGGTTGTGGACTTGGGTGTCGAACACGTTCATCTTCTCCACCAAACAGGTCAACGCTGTCTCTGTGGCCTCCCCGACCTTCTCGTACACACCCTTCACCTGGAACATCAGAAACATTCATGTTAATCCACTGGATAAGTTTTAAGTTTGTCCATAGAGTTGTTTTCACTCCAACCCACAGATGAAGAATCAAACTAGTGAAGCACACCAACGCCAAGCAGACAGTTGAAATGATATGATTTAGTACGGTACATCTGTTAAGGACACTCTACAAAAAAGGCCTCCCAGAACCCAACGTTCACGTGTCAGGTAGTACTGCCTGCACCTCAGATAGTCCACTGACACTTCACTGCATATCTGGATGCCTGGCGGTGTATGTATCACAGTATATATGGGTATGGATGTAGATATGTATAAGTATACAGTACGTGTACTCAGCTACATTCTCATTATTTCTATCCATTTTCTGTTATATCTTTTTCTGTTTTTCCAACATGTCTTCTTTCACTTTGTACCGGAGTGCTGTGCATCTGTGTTACTGTCAATTAAGTCCTTGCAAAATACACAAAAAGAATTATATTGGTCAATATTACACTCTGCATATGTGTGACATGTAAAGTATGAGGCAGTCAGGGTTCAGACCTCATTGAAGTCCAGAGATGAGTCATTACACAGGGCACAGATGGTAGCCAGTTCAACCAGGGCATCATACTGGGAGGACTTCACTGGTTTACCATCCTGGTACCTGAGGGCAAGTACAAAGTATTAACCTGTGTGTGTTTACAGTCCATATAACAATTAGAGTCTCCCCTATTGGTGCATTTAAATAATCATCTTTACATCCACAATGGAAATAGATCATGTGACTGTTTTGCAATGTTAGTACTGAATGCACATTTGTGTACTGCATTTTAATCTATCAGATAAAATCAATCACTCAGTCTATCATACATTTAAAGTCAGTCACTGAGATCCTTTGCGTTCATCTAGATGTTCCTGTTATGTACTCAGCTGTAAAGTACTCACACTTCTCCCTCAGGTGCGTAGGTAGAACCGGTGATGGTGAACTCTGACAGAGCACAGCTGTCTCCATCAGCTTTGTTGATAATGAACATCTGGAGAAGAAGAGAGCAGGTAGGACAAAATCTAACTGACGTCGTCTGATGATGTCAGCGTTTGAGTCTACTGGCAGTGTCTTTACTGACACAGCAAGTGGCAGCATGAACCATACAGTCCAGTGTTAGTGTGAGTCTGTGGCTGGGCGAGGACCAGGACCAGGCTGGGCAAGTACCAGGACCAGGACCAAGACCAGGCTGGCTGAGGACCAGGACCAGGCTAGCTGAGGACCAAGACCAGGCTGGGCGAGGACCAGGACCAGGCTGGGCGAGGACCAGGACCAGGCTGGCTGAGGACCAAGACCAGGCTGGCTGAGGACCAGGACCAGGCTGGGCGAGGACCAGGACCAGGCTGGCTGAGGACCAGGACCAGGCTGGGCGAGGACCAGGACCAGGCTGGCTGAGGACCAAGACCAGGCTGGCTGAGGACCAGGACCAGGACCAGGCTGGACGAGGACCAGGGCCAGGCTGGCTGAGGACCAAGACCAGGCTGGCTGAGGACCAGGACCAGGCTGGACGAGGACCAGGGCCAGGCTGGCTGAGGACCAGGCTGAGCGAGGACCAGGACCAGGCTGGCTGAGGACCAGGACCAGGCTGACTCAGGACCAGGACCAGGCTGGCTGAGGACCAGGACCAAGCTGGGTGAGGACCAGGACCAGGCTGGCTGAGGACCAGGACCAGGCTGGCTGAGCACCAAGACCAGGCTGGGCAAGGAGGACCACCCTCCAGACGGAGTTAGGATTGGTTATATCGATATATCTGATATCAAGTTTCCAGGATCTGATCTAAATACTCATCATTAACAACATACTATTCACCCTAATACTATTAATAACATACTAGTGACTAGTATTAGTCTTCTCCTTTCAACGCAAAGGATCAGCGGCTCTACTCTGAGTCCCTCACGGATGGCTGAGCTTCTCACCTTATCTCTAAGGGAGATTCCAGCCGCCCTCCTGAGAAAACCCATTGCGGCCGCTTGTACTCGCGATCTAGTTCTTTGGGTCCTGACCCAGCCCTCATGACCATAGGTGAGAGTAGGCATGAAGATTGACCGGTAGATAGAGAGCTTTGTCTTCCGGCTCAACTCTCTCTTCGTCACAACGGTGCAGTACAGCGACTGCAATACCGCCCCCGCTGCTCCGATTCTCCGGCCAATCTCACGTTCCATTGTCCCCTCACTCAAAAACAAGACCCCGAGGTACTTGAACTCCTTCACTTGGGGTAAAGACTCATTATCTACCCAGAGTAGAAAATCCACCAGTTTCCTGCTGAGAACCATGGCCTCCGATTTTGAGATGCCAGCAGAACCACATCATCTGCAAAAAGCAGCGATGAGATCCTCAGCACACCAATCTGCAAACCCTCCTCCCCCCCGACTACGCCTCGATATCCTGTCCATGAATATCACGAACAGGATTGGAGACAAGGTCCAACCCTGGCGGAGGCCAACCCCCACCGGAAACGAGTCCGACTTACTACTGCTATGTTGGGTAAACCCCAACATAGCAGCACTCAACCGGGGATTTGTGAGTATCCCCACACCCGCTTGGCGCCTCACACCTAGGACAACTCCAGAGAAGAATAGAGTTCAACCCCTATCCAGGAGAACGGTTCCATAGCCGAGGCTGTGCGTAGAGTTAAGCCCCACCAGATCTAACTGATAGCGCTCCACCTCCCGCACAAGCTCCGGCTCCCTCCCCCACAGAGAGGTGACGTTCCACGTCCCCAGAGCCAGCCTCTGCCACCCGGGTCTGGTCCGTCGAGGTCCCTGGCTTTCACTGCCACCCATATGACAGCGCACCCGACCCAGCAGTTCCTCCTGTGGGTGGTGGGCCCACAGGATGAGTAGTAGTCATGCTAACATATTAGGCTTATTGGAGACGAGCCAGATCGTCACAGAATTGATCACCGCCGGTCGCTGCTCGGTGCATGATGGTTAAATTTGTGTCCGACTTGCTCTGACCTCATGACCATGTGGGCACCGATAACCTGGCGAGATCGAGACGGCCGCAGTTTTTAGAGCCAGACGAGGCAGCTGCTCTCCAATGCCTGCAAGACCCAGGGCATGATGGGTAATGCATGGCTGTTACCTGATCAGAGAGCTGACTGGCTCTTATATAGTTTAGCAGCAAACACCAGGTGTTGCAGAAAGTCTGAACTTTCCAACTTTCTGTCTAAACTTTCTGTGTGGTTGTAATATTTAATGCTAGATTGGTTATTAGTCTCATGTTGTACAATGAAGGTTTCATTTAACAACCACATCTTGTGTGGTTGATAATAATAATTAATTAACATTTATCAAAACAAGTGTTCACCACAAAGAGATTTACAAAGCAAACATAAAAATAATAAAAGATAGAATCCAACACCAGATATAGTCACATTTCCACATAGATTTACTAACAAATATCAATAAATCTGAATGTGGTCTGAAAACTAAAGAAGCCTACAGATCAGATCTGACAGGACGTAACTGTCTCTGTGACTTCCTGTCAATTCAGTGAAGGCTGCTGGAAACTGTCCGACCTGACCACAGCTGTTAGTCTTCACCCCTGTTCTTAGTCCCCGGCCCATGCTGTTAGTCCCCGTCCCCTGCCGTTAGTCCCCGCCCCGTGCTGTTAGTCCCCGCCCCCTGCCGTTAGTCCCCGCCCCATGCGGTTAGTCTTCACCCCCTGTCGTTAGTCCCGGCCCTGTGCTGTTAGTCCCCGCCCCCTGCCGTTAGTCCCCGCCCCATGCTGTTAGTCTTCACCCCCTGTCGTTAGTCCCCGCCCCGTCATTATTCCCCGCCCCCTGCCGTTAGTCCCCACCCCATGCTATTAGTCTTCACCCCCTGTTGTTAGTCCCCGCCCCGTCATTATTCCCCGCCCCCTGCCGTTAGTCCCCGCCCCATGCTGTTAGTCTTCACCCCCTGCCGTTAGTCCCCGTCCCCTGTTGCAGGAATCACAGGGCTATTTAATCATGGCCAGTACAACATGTGGTCCCAACTCAACAGAAGGATAAACAACTGTTTGATAAAAAATGTAAATTACTGCCAAGGTCGAATTCAGGCTGGGCCAAAGTTGTGAATCACTGAAGAGGATTAAACTTAAACTGCACTGTACAAACTGCATAAACTGCACGTGGAGCTGTTGGATGACTTGCAGTGGCAAGTCATCCAACAGCTCCACGTGCAGGTAGACTAGAGGAGGAGATACCTGATCATGGCTCTGTTTGACAGACAGTCCTAATGGATTCAAAGAGACTGACGTTTCTGACTGACGTTTTAACTGTTGTCTGCTTCGTCAAACACCAGGCTGGGACGACCACACTGCTCGACAATGCACCAATAGTGTGTGTGCGTGTGTGTGAGGCTCACTCTGCAGACAGACATCTGATTGGTTGTCAGGGTTCCCGTCTTGTCAGAGCAGATGACAGAGGTGCAGCCCAAGGTCTCCACGGATGGCAGGCTGCGAACGATGGCGTTCTTCTTGGCCATGCGGCGGGTGCCCAGGGCCAGGCAGGTGGTGATTACGGCAGGAAGACCCTCAGGGATGGCGGCCACGGCCAGCGCCACGGCAATCTTGAAGTAGTAAACGGCCCCACGGATCCAGGAGCCTCCGTGGACGGGGTCGTTAAAATGGCCGATGTTGATGACCCACACGGCGATGCAGATGAGAGATATGACCTTGGACAGCTGCTCGCCAAACTCATCCAGCTTCTGCTGCAGGGGCGTCTTCTCCTGCTCGGTGGCCGCCATCTCGTCACGGATCTTACCGATCTCTGTGTTAATGCCAGAGGCCACGACCACGCCCACGGCCTTTCCAGCTGCAATGTTAGTGCCCTGAAATAGAAAATAACATACATGTTGGCTCAGTGATCAATGATCTCACATATGTTGAAATAACAACAGGAAGTTAACAGTAACTAAACAAAGATGAAGTGGAAGAACATCAACAGAATGTGTGAGAAGTTGAACTTACAGAGAAGAGCATGTTCTTCTTGTCCTGATTGACAGCTCGAGGGTCGGGAACAGGGTCGGTGTGTTTGATGACGGACACAGATTCACCTACAGAGACAACAGAGGGTTAAATCCGTCTCAAAGCTCAGCCAGTTCTCTCTACAGAGAGATCATTCGTGCCGCCTTGCTGATCTTCCACATGCTCATGAATGTTTCCATTCAGAATAAAAACGATAAGTAGAAGCGTGTCATGATCCACCTCTGGGCTCAACCTGCTGCCAGCTCAAAGGATCCACTTCTTGTCATCCAGATATTCTGGTTTTTCAAACACAGGTTGAGGATTGATTCATTTATCATGGCGCTCTTACTTTGAAACAAAGGGAGCATCAGTGTAGAGTCTGAGGTTAATTGTACTATGAAGCAAAGCCTCCAGTAAAACAGCTGACTGAACTCACTGCTACTCTGCATGTTTGACCCATTCCGCTCTTAACAGGGTGGTACTAGGGGGTAATATATACTGGAAGGCTTTGTATGAAAACAATGAGCAACCTCATTGTCCATCATGTTAAATTAGAGATTTAGTTAAACCTGTTCTTCAACAGGTTTGACTATCCGGCCCCCAACAGCACAGCAGGACATCCTGAGGGACCTGGTGGACTGGATTACGGACTACCTCACCAGCAGACCACAGTATGTCAGACTGCAGGGCAGCCTGTCTGACGTGCTGGTGAGCAACACCGGTGCTCCCCAGGGAACTGTGCTGTCACCGTTCCTGTTCTCCACCTACACCTCCGACTTCTGCTTCAACTCCCAACATGCCTCCTGCAGGAGTTCTCCGAGGACTCCTCCATCGTCGGCTGCATCACAGACGACAACGAGGAGGAGTACAGGACCCTGGTGGAGAACTTCGTGAGGTGGTGCGACATCAACCACCTCCAGCTCAATATTGGTAAGACCAAAGAGCTGGTGGTGGATTTCTGGAGGAGGAAGAAGAGCTCCCCTACTCCCATCACCATCCGTGGGGAGGAGGTGGAGGTGGTGGACAACTACAAGTTCCTGGGAGTTCACTTAAACAATAAACTGGACTGGTCCAACAACTCCGAGGCCTCTACAGGAAGGGACAGAGCAAACTATTCTTCCTGAGAAGGCTGAGGACCTTCAATGTGTTCAACAGGCTACTCCACATGTTCTACCAGTCTGTAGTAGCAGCAGTAGTAGTAGTAGTAGTAGTAGTAGTACATGTGCAACAGGCTACTTCAGATGTTCTACCAGTCTGTAGTAGCAGCAGTAGTAGTAGTAGTAGTAGTAGTAGTACATGTGCAACAGGCTACTTCAGATGTTCTACCAGTCTGTAGTAGCAGCAGTAGTAGTAGTAGTAGTAAACTGGACTGGTCCAACAACTCCGAGGCCTCTACAGGAAGGGAGTAGTAGTAGTAGTAGTAGTAGTAGTAGTAGTACATGTGCAACAGGCTACTTCAGATGTTCTACCAGTCTGTAGTAGCAGCAGTAGTAGTAGTAGTAGTAAACTGGACTGGTCAAACAACTCCGAGGCCTCTACAGGAAGGGACAGAGCAAACTATTCTTCCTGAGAAGGCTGAGGACCTTCAACGTGTTCAACAGGCTACTCCAGATGTTCTACCAGTCTGTAGTAGCAGCAGTAGTAGTAGTAGTAGTAGTAGTAGTAGTAGTACATGTGCAACAGGCTACTTCAGATGTTCTACCAGTCTGTAGTAGCAGTAGTAGTAGTAGTAGTAGTAGTAGTAGTAGTAGTAGCACATGTGCAACAGGCTACTCCAGATGTTCTACCAGTCTGTAGTAGCAGCAGTAGTAGTAGTAGTAGTAGTAGTAGTAGTAGTAGTACATGTGCAACAGGCTACTTCAGATGTTCTACCAGTCTGTAGTAGCAGTAGTAGTAGTAGTAGTAGTAGTAGTAGTAGCACATGTGCAACAGGCTACTCCAGATGTTTTACCAGTCTGTAGTAGCAGTAGTAGTAGTAGCAGTAGTAGTAGTAGTACATGTGCAACAGGCTACTCCAGATGTTTTACCAGTCTGTAGTAGCTGTAGTAGCAGTAGTAGTAGTAGTAGTGGTAGTAGTACATGTGCAACAGGCTACTCCAGATGTTTTACCAGTCTGTAGTAGCAGCAGTAGTAGTAGTAGTAGTAGTAGTACGTGTGCAACAGGCTACTCCAGATGTTTTACCAGTCTGTAGTAGCAGCACTAGTAGTAGTAGTAGTAGTAGTAGTACATGTGCAACAGGCTACTCCAGATGTTTTACCAGTCTGTAGTAGTAGCAGCAGTAGTAGTAGTAGTAGTAGTAGTAGTAGTACATGTGCAACAGGCTACTCCAGACGTTTTACCAGTCTGTAGTAGCAGCAGTAGTAGTAGTAGTAGTAGTAGTAGTAGTACATGTGCAACAGGCTACTCCAGATGTTTTACCAGTCTGTAGTAGCAGCAGTAGTAGTAGTAGTAGTACATGTGCAACAGGCTACTCCAGATGTTTTACCAGTCTGTAGTAGCAGTAGTAGTAGTAGTAGTGGTAGTAGTAGTAGTGGTAGTAGTACATGTGCAATAGGCTACTCCAGATGTTTTACCAGTCTGTAGTAGCAGTAGTAGTAGTAGTAGTAGTACATGTGTAACAGGCTACTCCAGATGTTTTACCAGTCTGTAGTAGCAGCAGTAGTAGTAGTAGTAGTAGCAGTAGTAGTAGTAGTACATGTGCAACAGGCTACTTCAGATGTTTTACCAGTCTGTAGTAGCAGTAGTAGTAGTAGTAGTAGTACATGTGTAACAGGCTACTCCAGATGTTTTACCAGTCTGTAGTAGCAGCAGTAGTAGTAGTAGTAGTAGCAGTAGTAGTAGTAGTACATGTGCAACAGGCTACTTCAGATGTTTTACCAGTCTGTAGTAGCAGTAGTAGTAGTAGTAGTAGTAGTCGTAGTAGTAGTACATGTGCAACAGGCTACTCCAGATGTTCTACCAGTCTGTAGTAGCAGCAGTAGTAGTAGTAGTAGTAGTAGTAGTAGTAGTAGTAGTACATGTGCAACAGGCTACTCCAGATGTTTTACCAGTCTGTAGTAGCAGCAGTAGTAGTAGTAGTAGTAGTAGTACATGTGCAACAGGCTACTCCAGATGTTCTACCAGTCTGTAGTAGCAGCAGTAGTAGTAGTAGTAGTAGTAGTAGTAGAAGTAGTAGTAGTACATGTGCAACAGGCTACTCCAGATGTTTTACCAGTCTGTAGTAGCAGCAGTAGTAGTAGTAGTAGTAGTAGTAGTAGTACATGTGCAACAGGCTACTCCAGATGTTTTACCAGTCTGTAGTAGCAGCAGTAGTAGTAGTAGTAGTAGTAGTAGTAGTAGTAGTACATGTGCAACAGGCTACTCCAGATGTTTTACCAGTCTGTAGTAGCAGCAGTAGTAGTAGTAGTAGTAGTAGTAGTAGTAGTACATGTGCAACAGGCTACTCCAGATGTTTTACCAGTCTGTAGTAGCAGCAGCAGTAGTAGTAGTAGTAGTAGTAGTACATGTGCAACAGGCTACTCCAGATGTTTTACCAGTCTGTAGTAGCAGCAGTAGTAGTAGTAGTAGTAGTAGTAGTACATGTGCAACAGGCTACTCCAGATGTTTTACCAGTCTGTAGTAGCAGCAGTAGTAGTAGTAGTAGTAGTAGTAGTAGTACATGTGCAACAGGCTACTCCAGATGTTTTACCAGTCTGTAGTAGCAGCTTCCTGTTCTTTGCCGTGGTATGTTGGGGGGGGGGGGGGGGGCATCAGCACCATCTGTACTGTTGTTGATGCTGCTATGACACCCCAATTTCCCTCCGGGGATTAATAAAGGTTCATCTTATCTTATCTTATCTTAAATGTGTGTGGTGAAATGTAGGTCTGCACAGTCTTGATGCTGTGCTAGAAAGGTTAATGTGGAATAAGAATAATAACTAGAACAACTGTAAAAACATATCATAGCATATATAACAAAAATAAAAGCAAACGGAATGATATACCGTATGTAACGTGTAGAAATGTAAAATGAATGCCGTCAGCATGTCTTACCGGTCAGAATGGACTGGTCCACCCTCAGAGTTGTTGATTTGATTGAACAGATCCGGATGTCAGCAGGGACCTTGTCTCCAACTATAACCACACAGATCAGGAATTAGACAAACTACACTAACAAAAGTACTAAAGCATGAGGAGCATGAACACACACAAAATAAACAATTTGCACCTGAAGGCTCATGTTAACGGTTAAATCGTCATGACATCACCGTACTGTATGTTGGCTCAGTGGCGTTTTACACCACATGAATAGCAGTGATTACCAGAGTCCACCCATACACTGGTACAGTTCAGTGCTGTATGTGTATGTGTAGAGGCTAAATGAAGATTTAACAGATGACATGTTGTCTATTTTCTGCAGCCGGTGACTGAGCCTTAGTGTAAACTACAGAGATGAAGCACAGCTCATTACTGCTGGGCTGTCGCTGCAGGCAAAGAGAAGGAGAGCCAAAGAAAGAGGAGAAAATGAAGGACCTGTGAGCCATAAAAGGCCCGTCTCAAAGGAAAAGGCCAGTTTGGGCACATTGGAATTGCAGTGACCCAATTCAGCTTCCTAATGGTACATAACGGCAATGGAAACTGGGGAAATGGCTCAGGCTACGGCACAGTTCTGTGGCCGGCGTCTCCATATAGGCCTACTTAGCTAGAAATGCAAATTGTGTCAGCTGGTTACAAAACACCAAGAACGAGGTCTAGGTAGTACAGTAAGGTCTAAGGCCCTGTTCACACCTGGCATTCACATCACAAGCAGACAGCTCCAAGTCTGTCAGTTCACACCTACACCTCGATGTGATCTCACTCCCCGCTCTACATACAAATAAACAGACATCAGGTCCGTTTGCAAAGACCAAAAGTGTTGCTGTTTCTAACCGGCGGGAGGCAGCCGCTCACTTCCTGTCTGCTGGAATATAGAAGAAGAGGAAGAAATCAACACAGGCCAGGTCTATTCCCTGACATGTTCCAGGAAAACCACATCACCCAACATGTTCGGTGAACTCATAATGTATGTATGAGTATGTACTTCTGCGTACACAGAGAGCGTTAGGTGAGTAGGTGATCCTTGGACAGGCCCAGAACACATACACGTACATACTGCTAAAAGAATGTGGCCGGATGTGGTCTGAGCGATCAGATCTCAGCTGTCCCCTTGTGATGGGATCACCACAGACGCTCCTCTGAAGGTCTGAACGGGGCTGAGCAGTCTAGTAAAACATCGAGACAAAGTAGAAGTGAAAACTCTGATTCTTGCACATGAAAGAAATAAAAACCAAACAAAGATTTGCTAAAACGTACTAAGCTGAGGGACGTGCCGTAGTCCAGGACCCCCCAGGGGGCAACAGCAGTGGGACAAACAATGTGAAAAGCATTTCAATGTTCCCCAATACGCTGATCAGCTTTAAATGTGCCATATAATGACAGAGGTTTCCTCATCTTTGACAAGGGGACGACAATGAGGGCCTAGCTTCTCACCTTACTATTTCATTAACACACCAATGTCTACATTTTTACACATTTCCAACTAATGCACAGCCTTGTCATGCACGACAGCAGAGCCAGGAAGTCTGACTGGTCAGCGGCCATTGGCCAGTCAAGAAGACAGACACTGACGGCTTTTCTGAGAAGGACTAAGTTGCATCGTTGAATCATCTGAACCTGGAGACGGGTTCATGTACATACCTGTATGTATGTATATGACTAATATAATAAAGTTTAAGCTTTAAGAAGGTCATGCAACACGGCACATAGACGGAGCGATGTCGGCTTGGCATCTGTGTCCATTAAGCATTTTTTTTCTGAGTGCTGGTGTCTCACAATGTTCCCAACGAGGAGAGGACGTACGCCACACCCTCGAGAAAAAAGGCTGCTCCCAGCACTTCTAGTTGAAAATCTCTGGAAACTGGAGCAAAGCGCTGGTGGTCAGATCATCATAGCGACGACCCAGAAGCCCATGTGTGGGAGCAGACGGGCCGGCTGGACACTGACTGCTGCGCTTTATCGCCGTACGCGTTGTCTCCGACAGATCGTCCTCCCGTCTCCACGGCTGTCAGACGGAGCGGTGATGAGCTCATCCATACCAAGGATAAGGCCACGCATCCTCTGGTTGTTGCTCATGGTGAGGAAATAAAGTCAAACAAATAGACCGTAGCTTTAACACATCAAAAACAGCAAATGGGCGATGGCGGTTCATCATAGAACAGTGGTGATATGTTATTGTAGTCATAGAAACATAAAAAACAACAACACTCAATGCTCTTTTCTACCAGGAGAAGGTGCTATATGCTATATGCTATATAGAGGAACCCACTACACCTGTCACTTCCTTAAAGAAGTCCCCCCATCCGATAACCCCTGGCTGCATCCCAGGAACAAAACATACAATGGTCTCCTGAGAAGCCTAAAAGCTTTCCAGTTACATCCTAGATGGTCTTGTAGTACTTCCCCTTCGAAGTCATTGTTTTTGTAGAAATACTGCCAACTTATAAGAGCTGAGCCAAGAAACGTGGTGCTGATGCTCTACATCACACAGAGAAACTGTCCCGAGGCTGATACACCGCAGACCTGCTCTGAGCAACTATCCCATTGTGTCAACATCCTACTTGGTAGCAGTCCAAGCATCACGACCACATTCTCACCTCTGTGTTTGACAGCAGCTTCCAGACCTGCTGCTGACCGCTGAACTCTTCCAGGCGCCCGGCGAGGCGCCCGGCGAGGCGCCCGGCGAGGCGCCCGGCGAGGCGCCCGGCGAGGCGCCCGGCGAGGCGCCCGGCGAGGCGCCCGGCGAGGCGCCCGGCGAGGCGCCCGGCCACTCTGCCACGTGGTTGGGCTGGCCTGTTTTTGAACAGTGAGAGTGAAACGGTCCCGTTCTACCTGTTACCATGACTCAGCACAATAAGTGCAAGCAAATAAAACTGATAATGTTGTTTCTGCTAAGGTGCTGGTTATATGGGATGTTCAGTATTACAGGTGCATTTGGTTGTCGGGTACAGGTGGACACTGCAGAAAGCCTTCAGGGCAGCAGAGCAGCGTTGGTGGGAGGAAACCAGACCATGAGATACTTAGCTGACGACTTTCTTGACCTCCTGCTGTTACACTGCTGTGTCAGCTGATAATCACCTATGACCTCAGTTAGACAAGCACCATCTCTACACTGTCTCCCTGAGAGCTTTGTCCTTGCTGTTTGATATCAATCCAAAGCAGCAGCGAGCTGGGCCTGTACTTAGCATGCAACTGTTGCTGTTGCCATAGTAACACCTTTTGTCCCAGGACTGGGAGCATTTTAGCGCTGCCCTCCTGACAAATATAATGGTGGTTTAGTGAGCCTGGCAGAAATTACATGTACATTTACCGTGTACCACACAGATATACTGCAGACACATCAAGGATACAAAGACCTGAACTCCTGACTTGACCTGGTATTTAAAAATGTGAGCAGACTGAATATAATATAAATAAACAGATTGCAGATTGCAACCAACTGAGGACCCCTCCGCTCACTCCTCCCTCTCTAAAGTGGTAACCGTGGTAAGTAGTAGTAACAGGAAGTCAGATGGCGGCTGGCGGTTCCACGGTTTAGCACGCTAGATTTTCTATGTCGACGACAGGTCAGAAGAGTTCATTCTCTGTGTATCTTAAGGTCAACACTGTCAGTCCTGGCCCCTCATAAAAACCGTACCAGGGTTTTAGTCTGACCCCTCACCACCCCATCTACAGCCACACAGCATAGCGTGGCTTCCCAGCAGTCAGTGCAGCATGACTTAGGCTTAACAAGGCTAGTGCACTGGGCTTAAGAGTTGAAAACCTGAATAAAACTAGAGGCCAGCTTTAATAATCGAGAATTGCTGGTGCAACAGGTGACACTTCCGATTCCTGTGCCAGTAACAGCAAACATTTGGGTCAATGTGCTTTACACATGCACACTTCTCTCTGACCAGCTCTGTGCCTTCTCATTTCACCGCTTAGCAGTTTGGTTTGAATAAAAGCTTGGTGTCCTTCTGCAGGACATTGCTACCAATAGGTTTCTGCTTTTCTAAAGCCTGCTTCCCTGGGCGGCAAGATGAGACCATTTCTCTCAGTCTTGCTGACAAGTCAGGAACCTTTGCCAAAAATCAGTCCCTCTGTGACAATGGATGTTTGCCAGACCACATTAAATGTCACATACTATCCATGGTGTCTGGAATCTTGGTGGAGGGTGTGGGTGCTGACGGGCAGGGTCGCCGTGCATTGAGCAGCATGGTGGGGAGGGACGTTATCCACAGAGTGCTTCCCTATAAGGTCATCTCTCTCAAGCACAATAGGAGCAGATGAGATCCCCCCCACCAGACTCCACAACTTCACAAGCAGCGGAGAACAAACCCACTGAGTGTAACATGGCAGCATGCAGCGAGTTACCCACCAGCAGCAGCTCCACATGCTGCCAACGTTGCTTTAGGGCTTAGTTAAGTGGCACATGGGAATCCTTTATGCCCATCATCTACATTACAGTACAACCAGGTTCATCATGATTTCAGATTAGTAGTACTGCATCACTGGCTGAGTCCTGATGATGTGAGTTTCACGAGCAGTCGGAGGACTACATGGGACAGCAGACTAGATAATAAATAAGCCAGTCTGTTACTTCCATGACATGAAACTAATCTGAGTGAGCGATGAGGACAGAGTAGGAGGCAGCAGCAGCCTGACACAGATCGGCTGCAGGCTATTCTTCTCACGGCCGAGCCGAGGCAGCCTCCGAGGACTCGTCTCGGTGTCCTCTGGCTTGGATCCGAAGCCGGCCAGCCGGCATCTGCATCATCACACTCTGCATGGCACAGCTCACTGTGGACCTTTAGCAAGAAATTATTCAGAAAAAAAGGAGCATGACAGGAAGCATTGTAAAAGATATCGGGAGGATTTAGGAAGCACACTGAGCTGATGAGCTTCTTCTGACTGCAGGATGAAACATCTGGTTTGCTGCCAGCTGGGCTGCATTGTTGAGTAAAGCTGCTGATAGCAGCTACCTCCATCAGGAGAGTTTAATGAACTCGGTCTCTAACAGGCAGGAGGGTAGTGCATCCGACTCACAAGTTTCTCTTTAAACCTGAGCCACATAATGAAGCTTTCTACACTCTGTGATACATAATCCAGATGCATGATTAGCACTGTCACCTAGAACTGATTCTATACACTATGCCAGTATGAAACCGTAGAAAATGACACCTTTCATTCCCAGTACACTCCTGCTCCGTTTGCCCTTTTCAAGGTTACTCAGGAGTCCTGCTGAACACGGTCCCACGTCACCCACTGTGGTTCCACAATGTTCCCCAGAGCAGGATGGGTGGGACCAGACACCTGTCGTCTTCGACACTGTCACTGCCTCTATAAATACAGCATTCCAGTATCTAAAGGGCCAATGACAGCTAAAAATAAAATCTACCACTATGCACAGAAAAACTAGGCATCGCTGCAGGGGCTTAGGCTTCAACACAGCATCCAGATAACGCGAGTGTTTCAAGGACTTCATCCGTCTGTTCATCCCTCTACATCGTGTACACGTGATACGTGTGAGCCGAGCTTTCCGTCCTGCTGAAATACGCTGACTGGCCGTCGGCAGCGGGCGTCTGCTGGGGGCTGTTGAGTCGAGACGATGTAAGGGCCACGCTACTCGGGTGGACTCCACCTGACAAACACACACACTGAGTAAAGTGGGGCTTGACAGCATGTGTGCCAGCCCTTTGAGACAATGGGTTAATAAGAGCATCTCAAAATACATCACTCTTGCAGGGTGAGTCACCTCTGCAGTGGCACACGGGAATGGGAGGGGGTTGGTTTCAACTCAACTCTTGCTTGTGCTAAATGTGATCCATGACCATACGTGGACTCATCTGATCTGTCCACAGGAGGCAGAGCCAAGAACTATCAGATTAAAACAGCGTATTTTTGCTTCAGCATGTGGAAAAACAGGCTCTTTCACAGGGAAACAAAAAGATACTGAAGACGTTGCAGTGGCATTAAATTGTCAGTTCTCTGTGACTTTCAAGGTTCATGTGATATCCAGATGTTTCCTTTGCTTGGGCGAAGTCTAAAATCAAACCATCATCTAACCATCACACATTTCACTTAGCTGATGCTCTACTCTGAGCTACACATCCGACAGTATATAACAGTATAATAACTACAATAGCAACGAAGCCACGTCTGTTTGAATATGCACACGGTCCAGGGCAGCTCGACCTACCGGCCACCTCCACGATGTCACCAGGCACGATGTCTCTGGCCTTGATCCTCTGCACAGTTTTCCTGTCCTGCCGGTACACCTTCCCCATCTCAGGCTCGTACTCCTTCAGCGCCTCTATGGCATCCTCAGCGTTGCGTTCCTGATGAGGAGAACAGGAAACGTGCCAGTTTCTCTGAGATGAACTGAAGATGTCCCACAAACTAAGACTCCTCTAAGCTGGACGCTTATTTGATTGATCAGGTTGTGGACATTTATCATGTTTTTGATGTTTTGGACATTTAGGATATTAAGTGTATGAACATGGGAACATAAATCACATCATTTTTCTGCCTTTCTGCCTCCTTTTTCCAGTTTTAAATCTTTTCCATTTTTTTTCATCATCATCATCATAGTACATCAGCAAAAAGAGCCCATCATTCAGAGCATTGTTTAAAGCCTCATAGCGACTGGTGATGGTGACTGACTGTTCCCTTTCAATACGAGGCCTTCTTGAGACAAAAATAACTTTCAGTCCACACTGTTGATCCACAGTGTAAGTGATAGATACATGAGGACACTTTACACCCACATGCCACCTGTATTAGGTTCACCTGCTAAATCTCCTGCAATCCAAATACAAAAGTCTTTCTGCTGAAACTACGTCAGAGACGGGTTGGTGCAACATTATGGACACTGAAGTTCACAACAATGTCGCAGTGGATTAGAGAGCAGTGGACACATGATCGACTTGATGAAGGTAGGTTATTCATTAGAAGGCCAGGGTGCAGGGCTGCATTGGATTTAGCTCTGCGTACCTAACATCCCTCTCCATGTTAATACTGCCTCCCAACAGGATGTGTGCTCTACCACTGTACCATCTGCACTGACCAGCAATAGCGTTCAACACATACTAACCATGCAATTTCATTCATTTCGAATCCATTACACATGTTTTAATGCTAAGGCAGCACAGTGGTGCATGTTCTCTCCATGTTAGTGTGGGATTTCTCCGGGTTCTCCGGTTTCCTCCCACAGGCCAAAGACATGCAGGTTAGTGTGGTTATTGACTCTAAATGTCCTGTAGGTGTGAATGCTTGTCTGTCTCTGTGTGTCAGGCCTGTGATAGTCTGGAGACCTGTCCAGGATGAACGCCATCTTTACCCAATGCCAGCTGGAATCGGCTCCAGCAATTACAGATAATGTATATACTGCATCCTATATATAATGTAAATATCTTTTGGTGTCTATTTGTACTGGATAAAAACAATAAAGCTGGTTCCAATCCATTTAGAAAATCAGGCAACATGTGAATCTGTTTCACAGAAAATTCATCATTGTGCTGCATAATGAAATGTGATTTACTTCAATCCCAGCTAGAATCACGTCTCACCTGCCACACCCCGACGATGGCATTGGCTACAAGAATTAGTAAAATGACAAAAGGCTCCACAAAGGCAGTGATTGTCTCCTCTCCCTCCTCAAACCAGGCCAGCACCTGAAAATGGTACCAGAAACATATCATTATTTATAAGATAAGGTAAGATAAGATATTCCTTATCTTATTAGAAGACTTAGTTTACACCGATGACAGTGATGGACAAAAACACTTCATCGTCAGTGTGACATGCAGACAGTAGGAGCTGGGGATCGAACCGTCAACCTTCTGGTTAAAGTTGTTCACAGGTCACCTGTCTGATAGCTGACTGAAACACAGTGGGCAGGTTTTCTCTCTTAAAGAGAGACTGTGATCACAGTGGTTCATTCCTACAATGTGAATGTGAGCAGCCAGAAGCTTGAGGACCATCACACTCCTTATATAAAACTGCATGGACCGGGAGAAAAGATCAGATCCTCTGGACATGTAAGAGCCTGAATGGCCTGAACTTTAGTGCCTGCTAGCTATATTAGCTATGAATTCATTCTCTTCAATGTGGGCGGCTGTTTAAATACGGCTCAGCCCATTTGAACTGTGCGGGAATGAAAACGTCTTCCAGGCATTTGATTCAAAATGCAAACATGTCAGCCATCAAGAAGACTGTAGTAGCTCAGATTAAGACCGTGAGACATCTGTCCTACATTGTTATTATTATTATTATTATTATTATTATTATTATTATGACTCTGTGTCACAATGAATGAGCCCATCATGTCATGAAGCAATCAGCCTCAGTCAGACCTGAGTATCTGGCTGGGCCAGAGGCCGAAGACATTTTAAATGACATAACTGTTAATAGCAGTTTAATACAGAGGAACAGGGCTCAGCAGTGCTCTGCTGGTGGTCATAACACCACCAAGAGATTTACATCACTCAGAGACATTACTATATATATATACTATATTAATATACTGTATACTAGAAATATATAATTAGGTTATTATCAATTAGTCATTTAGGCTTTCAATAACAGACAAATGCATCTCACATTGAAGAAGATGGAACAAAAGAATGATTCATAGTTTTGCTCAATGGGGACTTAAACAATTAATTAATTAGCAAAATAGTTGACAGTTATATTTAGTCTATCAATTAATCAACTATTTGTTTCATCCCTAATCTATACTGTATATGCTGACATGCGATGGATGAAAACTATGTCTGACCTGTTCTCTCAACACCAAACTGAATCACGCAAACACAACTAATGAAAACTGATTTAGTTTTCACATGAAACACTTCAACAGTTTCAGTTTTCTGATTTTAATTTGCTTTCCACAGGATAGTATAGGGTGGGGGGTTGGGTGTATGTCTGATCAGAGCCCTCCCACTGAGGGCCAGCTCCCAATCTAAGATAAGATAAGATATTCCTTTATTAGTCCCACAGTGGAGAAATTCACAATCTACTACAATCTACTGTGCTGCCCAACAATGAACTGGAAAAATGTTAAACTGCAGAAATTAATCATGCATCCATTTTCTGATCCATCAGAAATAAATCAAACCTCCCTATTTGGTGGTTGATTTCCCCATAAAAACCTTTTCACTTAAATTTACATGAGAACGTGGTTGTACACAGAGCCTCATCTTTCCACATGACATGCTGCTACGATGGAAACGGGTTTGATCTAGCTGGGGAGAGGGCTGCGATCACATAATGGCTGCTTTAAACATTTATCTGTCTCCCACTCAGAGTCAGAGGCCCGAGGGAGACCACGGCACCGTAAGTCATTACACAGCAGTCATGCTTGACTACTCAAATGTCTGACTTGGCACATGGTGATAGCAACTCAATGCTGCTGCTGCTGTTGTCACCATTCCTCAGATGGGTCGTTGGCCTTCTCAGCTGCTTAGCTCTCTAATGTGGGAGCGTAACCCCGGCCGGGTTACACAAACTGAAGACGTTCGCACATCAGCACTATGCGCTGCATAAACTGCCCCCTGCCATTCAACACACAGGGCTTAATAAAAATCCCATCTGCACTTCTGACTTCACATTAACACTCTTTCAGCTTGAGGTGGAGAGGAAAAGCTATTTGTAGGATGATGTGACTTCTTGTGAGATTCCTTGAACTTTTTAGCTTCTCTCTCTTGGTTACTGTCAGGGTTACAGAGTAAGAGACAGGAGTAATACTTCATCAAACAGTGCAAGACAAAGTAGTAAAATACTTACAAAAGATATACATGCAGCCAACAGAAGAATTCGAACAAGTAAATCTTCAAATTGTTCAAGGACGAGCTCCCACAAAGATTTCCCTGCAGAAAACAGAGCTGGTTACAAATCCAGCCATCACAGAATGACAGTAACGAGATGGGCGACGGTAGCGCCTACCTTCCTCCGCTGGCAGCTCTGTGGGGAGGTGTGGGAGTCCACCCAGGGGCCGCACAGGAAACAGGCAGAAACAAAGGGAAAAGAAAAGAAGAAGGTAAGCTGGGTATAAAAACGTGGTTTTAGCCAGATGGAGACAGGCCCTGTTTCATGATGGGGAACCGACTCCTCCAACAACAGCATGTTAGTATGTTCTGGGACACTGAGAGTTCAAACTCACACTAATACTAGCTGGTGTCCAATCCAGGTACATACTTACTGTACGAGAGGGGAATGCTTATGATGATGTAGTGAGGGTGTGATCTGTTTGACTGTTATACAAGGACCAACCATACAGCAATATTTAATACTTCATAAATCAGGTTTACAATTGGTGTACTCCCTTAATCTCTGTTACACAACAGGAAGAAACTCCAATCAATGTAAAGATTAAAGTGATTTAAGGGGAGGGTGGTGAAGGTGATATTAATATGAAACAGCTGTTTAAGCCTGGAACAAGAGAGATTAAGATGCCGGATAACGTTACTACAGTGACCCTGTGGCCACTGTTCAAATGCCTGCTGGATCTCTGGGCACATGGGCTGATGTGTTGCTGCTCTGCATTGACAAACATCCAGCAATGTTAGTGTGATCAACAATGTCACCCTGCTTGACCTCTACTGCCGCCAATGTCACAGTGATGACATTTAACAATCACAGTCAACAGTATTACACTGATGTTACCATACCTAACACTGATACTATACCAAACACTGATACTGTACCTAACACTGATACTATACCAAACACTGATACTGTACCTAACACTGATACTATACCTAACACTGATACTGTACCTAACACTGATACTATACCTAACACTGATACTATACCAAACACTGATACTATACCTAACACTGATACTATACCAAACACTGATACTATACCAAACACTGATACTATACCTAACACTGATACTATACCTAACACTGATACTATACCAAACACTGATACTATACCAAACACTGATACTATACCTAACACTGATACTATACCAAACACTGATACTATACCTAACACTGATACTATACCAAACACTGATACTGTACCTAACACTGATACTATACCTAACACTGATACTGTACCTAACACTGATACTATACCTAACACTGATACTATACCAAACACTGATACTATACCTAACACTGATACTATACCAAACACTGATACTATACCAAACACTGATACTGTACCAAACACTGATACTATACCAAACACTGATACTATACCAAACACTGATACTGTACCTAACACTGATACTATACCAAACACTGATACTGTACCTAACACTGATACTGTACCTAACACTGATACTATACCAAACACTGATACTATACCAAACACTGATACTATACCTAACACTGATACTATACCAAACACTGATACTGTACCTAACACTGATACTATACCAAACACTGATACTATACCAAACACTGATACTATACCTAACACTGATACTATACCAAACACTGATACTATACCTAACACTGATACAATACCAAACACTGATACTATACCAAACACTGATACTGTACCTAACACTGATACTATACCTAACACTGATACGATACCAAACACTGATACTATACCTAACACTGATACTATACCTAACACTGATACTATACCTAACACTGATACTATACCAAACACTGATACTGTACCTAACACTGATACTATACCTAACACTGATACTATACCAAACACTAATACTATACCTAACACTGATACTATACCAAACACTGATACTATACTTAACACTGATACTGTACCTAACACTGATACTATACCTAACACTGATACTATACCAAACACTGATACTGTACCTAACACTGATACTATACCTAACACTGATACTATACCAAACACTGATACTATACCTAACACTGATACTATACCTAACACTGATACTATACCAAACACTGATACTGTACCTAACACTGATACTATACCTAACACTGATACTATACCAAACACTAATACTATACCTAACACTGATACTATACCAAACACTGATACTATACTTAACACTGATACTGTACCTAACACTGATACTATACCTAACACTGATACTATACCAAACACTGATACTGTACCTAACACTGATACTATACCTAACACTGATACTATACCAAACACTGATACTATATCAAACACTGATACTATACCTAACACTGATACTATACCAAACACTGATACTATACCAAACACTGATACTATACCTAACACTGATACTATACCAAACACTGATACTATACCTAACACTGATGTTACCATACCAAACACTGATACTATACCTAACACTGATACTATACCAAACACTGATACTATACCAAACACTGATACTATACCTAATACTGATACTATACCAAACACTGATACTATACCTAACACTGATACTATACCTAACACTGATGTTACCATACCTAACAATGATACTATACCTAACACTGATGTTACCATACTAAACACTGATGTTACCATACCTGACACTGATACTATACCTAACACTGATACTATACCTAACACTGATACTATACCAAACACCGATACTATACCTAACACTGATACTATACCAAACACTGATACTATACCAAACACTGATACTATACCTAACACTGATACTATACCTAACACTGATACTATACCAAACACTGATACTATACCTAACACTGATGTTACCATACCAAACACTGATACTATACCTAACACTGATACTGTACCTAACACTGATACTATACCAAACACTGATACTATACCTAACACTGATACTATACCAAACACTGATACTATACCAAACACTGATACTATACCAAACACTGATACTATACCTAACACTGATACTATACCTAACACTGATACTATACCAAACACTGATACTATACCTAACACTGATGTTACCATACCTAACAATGATACTATACCTAACACTGATGTTACCATACTAAACACTGATGTTACCATACCTAACACTGATACTATACCTAACACTGATACTATACCAAACACTGATACTATACCTAACACTGATGTTAGCATACCAAACACTGATACTATACCTAACACTGATACTGTACCTAACACTGATACTATACCAAACACTGATACTATACCTAACACTGATACTATACCAAACACTGATACTATACCAAACACTGATACTGTACCTAACACTGATACTATACCTAACACTGATACTATACCAAACACTGATAATATATCTAACACTGATACTATACCAAACACTGATAATATATCTAACACTGATACTGTACCTAACACTGATACTATACCTAACACTGATACTATACCAAACATTGATACTGTACCTAACACTGATACTATACCTAACACTGATACTATACCTAACACTGATACTATATCAAACACTGATACTATACCTAACACTGATACTATACCAAACACTGATACTATACCTAACACTGATACTATACCAAACACTGATACTATACCAAACACTGATACTATACCTAACACTGATGTTACCATACCAAACACTGATACTATACCTAACACTGATACTATACCAAACACTGATACTATACCAAACACTGATACAATACCTAATACTGATACTATACCAAACACTGATACTATACCTAACACTGATACTATAACTAACACTGATGTTACCATACTAAACACTGATGTTACCATACCTAACACTGATACTATACCTAACACTGATACTATACCTAACACTGATACTATACCAAACACTGATACTATACCAAACACTGATACTATACCTAACACTGATACTATACCTAACACTGATACTATACCTAACACTGATACTATACCGAACACTGATGTTACCATACCAAACACTGATACTATACCTAACACTGATACTGTACCTAACACTGATACTATACCAAACACTGATACTATACCAAACACTGATACTATACCTAACACTGATACTGTACCTAACACTGATACTATACCTAACACTGATACTATACCAAACACTGATACTGTACCTAACACTGATACTATACCTAACACTGATACTATACCAAACACTAATACTATACCTAACACTGATACTATATCAAACACTGATACTATACTTAACACTGATACTATACCAAACACTGATACTATACCAAACACTGATACTATACCTAACACTGATACTATACCAAACACTGATACTATACCAAACACTGATACTATACCTAATACTGATACTATACCAAACACTGATACTATACCAAACACTGATACTATACCTAACACTGATGTTACCATACCAAACACTGATACTATACCTAACACTGATACTATACCTAACACTGATGTTACCATACTAAACACTGATGTTACCATACTTAACACTGATACTATACCTAACACTGATACTATACCTAACACTGATACTATACCAAACACCGATACTATACCTAACACTGATACTATACCAAACACTGATACTATACCAAAAACTGATACTATACCTAACACTGATACTATACCTAACACTGATACTATACCTAACACTGGTGTGACAAGACCTAACACTGATTTTACCATACCTATCACTGATACTATACCTAACACTGATACTATACCTAACACTGATGTTACCATACCTAACACTGATTTTATACCTAACACTGATACTATACCTAAAACTGATACTATACCTAACACTGGTGTGACAAGACCTAACACTGATTTTACCATACCTATCACTGATACTATACCTAACACTGATACTATACCTAACACTGATGTTACCATACCTAACACTGATGTTACCATACCTAACACTGATGTCACCATACCGAACACTGATACCATACCTAACACTTATACTATACCTAACACTGATACTATACCTAACACTGATACTATACGTAACACTACTATACCTAACACTGATGTTACCATACCTAACACTAATACTATGCCTAACACTGATGTTACCATACCTAACACTGATGTTACCATACCTAACACTGATGTTACCATACCTAACACTGATACTATACCTAACACTGATACTATACCTAACACTGATGTTACCATACCTAACATTGATGTTACCATACCTAACACTGATACTATACCTAACACTGATACTATACCTAACACTGATACTATACCTAACATTGATGTTACTATACCGAACACTGATACTATACCTAACACTGATGTTACCATACCTATCACTGATGTTACCATACCTAACACTGATGTTACCATACCTAACACTGATACTATACCTAATACTGATGTTACCATACCTATCATTGATGTTACTATACCTAACACTGATACTATACCTAACATTGATGTTACCATTCCTAACACGGATACTATACCTAACACTGATGTTACCATACCTAACGTTGATGTTACCATACCTAACACTGATACTATACCTAACACTGATACTATACCTAACATTGATGTTACTATACCCAACACTGATACTATACCTAACACTGATACTATACCTAACACTGATGTTACCATACCTAACACTGGTGTTACCATACCTAACACTGATACTATACCTAATACTGATGTTACCATACCCAATACTGATACTATACCTAATACTGATGTTACCATACCTAACACTGATGTTACCATACTTAACACTGATACTATACCTAATACTGATGTTACCATACCTATCATTGATGTTCCCATACCTAACACTGATACTATACCTAACACTGATACTATACCTAACATTGATGTTACCATACCTAACATTGATACTATACCTAACATTGATGTTACCATACCTAACACTGATACTATACCTAACATTGATGTTACCATACCTAACACTGATACTATACCTAACACTGATGTTACCATACCTAACACTGATGTTACCATACCTAACACTGATACTATACCTAACACTGATACTATACCTAATACTGATGTTACCATACCTAATACTGATGTTACCATACCTAACACTGATGTTACCATACCTAACATTGATGTTACTATACTTAACACTGATACCATACCTAACACTGATACTATACCTAATACTGATGTTACCATACCTATCATTGATGTTACCATACCTAACACTGATACTATACCTAACACTGATACTATACCTAATACTGATGTTACCATACCTATCATTGATGTTACCATACCTAACACTGATACTATACCTAACACTGATACTATACCTAATACTGATGTTACCATACCTAACACTGATGTTACCATACCTAACACTGAATTTCTCCGGGTGAATTGTGATCTTCAGTCTTTATAAACTTCACTCAGGAATCTGATTGATTTTATTGATCTGTCAGATTGTCTCCAGTCAGATATTAATGAGTTTCTATGGAGACTCTGCTGTTGTCAACATCACTGTTGCTGCTCTTGAAACAACATGTGTCCTAGTTGGTTTTAAATATTAAATTAATAGTCTGGTTCTGACTTTAAACCAACCAGGCTGACATCAGTAGAGCTAATATGAACACTTCAATATCAATTCATCATAAGTCATATCATCATCTCAGTATTGATCAGTGTTAGTGCTCATGGCAGATTGTCTTCATATGGTGCTGCCTAGTTTATGTTACTGTAGTTTAAAAAGCTCTAGTGCTGGTTGAGCTGATGCTGACCTTTTAGCTGATGATTAGTTTTAAATTATTAATTCTTGTTAATAACTCAGAGTCACTTTTCTTTTAGATCAGAAGTCCAGCCATCAGAGTTTTGTTCCTGATGTTAGTCTGCTGTTGAGAGAAAAACAGCTGACTGATTCTGACAAATTAATGAAATACATGTTTAAACTGAAGATGGAAATTGGCCTCTTGCTGGACCATAGATGTACCGAACTGAACCGAAAACCGTGACCCCAAACTGTGAATCAAATAGAACCGTGAATTTTAGGAACCGTCCCACCCCTACCCAACATTGTTACCAGACCTAACACTGAATACAGTCTATAGATATAGTGTATAGTCTGGTCTAACGTTACAGTGTAGATATAGTGTACAGTCTGGTCTAACGTTACAGTGTAGCTATAGTGTACAGTCTGGTCTCACGTTACAGTGTAGATATAGTGTACAGTCTGGTCTAACGTTACAGTGTAGATATAGTGTACAGTCTGGTCTCACGTTACAGTGTAGATATAGTGTACAGTCTGGTCTGACGTTACAGTGTAGATATAGTGTACAGTCTGGTCTCACGTTACAGTGTAGATATAGTGTACAGTCTGGTCTAACGTTACAGTGTAGATATAGTGTACAGTCTGGTCTGACGTTACAGTGTAGATATAGTGTACAGTCTGGTCTAACGTTACAGTGTAGATATAGTGTACAGTCTGGTCTGACGTTACAGTGTAGATATAGTGTACAGTCTGGTCTAACGTTACAGTGTAGATATAGTGTACAGTCTGGTCTCACGTTACAGTGTAGATATAGTGTACAGTCTGGTCTAACGTTACAGCGTAGATATAGTGTACAGTCTGGTCTCACGTTACAGCGTAGATATAGTGTACAGTCTGGTCTAACGTTACAGTGTAGATATAGTGTACAGTCTGGTCTCACGTTACAGCGTAGATATAGTGTACAGTCTGGTCTCACGTTACAGTGTAGATATAGTGTACAGTCTGGTCTCACGTTACAGTGTAGATATAGTGTACAGTCTGGTCTCACGTTACAGTGTAGATATAGTGTACAGTCTGGTCTGACGTTACAGTGTAGATATAGTGTACAGTCTGGTCTGACGTTACAGTGTAGATATAGTGTACAGTCTGGTCTCACGTTACAGTGTAGATATAGTGTACAGTCTGGTCTAACGTTACAGTGTAGATATAGTGTACAGTCTGGTCTGACGTTACAGTGTAGATATAGTGTACAGTCTGGTCTAACGTTACAGTGTAGATATAGTGTACAGTCTGGTCTCACGTTACAGTGTAGATATAGTGTACAGTCTGGTCTAACGTTACAGCGTAGATATAGTGTACAGTCTGGTCTCACGTTACAGCGTAGATATAGTGTACAGTCTGGTCTAACGTTACAGCGTAGATATAGTGTACAGTCTGGTCTCACGTTACAGCGTAGATATAGTGTACAGTCTGGTCTCACGTTACAGTGTAGATATAGTGTACAGTCTGGTCTCACGTTACAGTGTAGATATAGTGTACAGTCTGGTCTCACGTTACAGTGTAGATATAGTGTACAGTCTGGTCTAACGTTACAGTGTAGATATAGTGTACAGTCTGGTCTGACGTTACAGTGTAGATATAGTGTACAGTCTGGTCTCACGTTACAGTGTAGATATAGTGTACAGTCTGGTCTCACGTTACAGTGTAGATATAGTGTACAGTCTGGTCTCACGTTACAGTGTAGATATAGTGTACAGTCTGGTCTCACGTTACAGTGTAGATATAGTGTACAGTCTGGTCTAACGTTACAGTGTAGATATAGTAGCAAGAAACAGTCTGTAAACACTTTGGGATTACTTGGATTTCTAAATTGGTCATAAAATGTGTTCTGATCATCTAAGTCACAGCAACAATAAACAAACACAGTCTGCTTAAACTAATACCGCATAAAAATGTATATGTTTTCATATACACACATTTGAACACAACATGTAAATATTCAAATTGGGTGGAAAAAGTATGTGAACCCCTACGCCAGGGGGTGTCAAACTCAATGACTGTCTGTCTCTCTCTCTCTATACATATACATACATACATTTATGTTTTGCTTGAACATTGAATCTGGAAAAAGCTAAGTTTAATATTATGAACATGAGAAATGAGATTTCAAATAAAAGATACATCAGTGGCATTTATTTCTTTCTTTTTATTGAAGTGCATAAAATAAAGAAGAATTAATAATTCTTCTGCCTCTCTCTATCTGTAACCTTTCAAGTTCATTTTCACTGGAAACATTTTTTACAGGCCAACAACAAAATCCAGCCATTTAACTAATACCGGTCCTTGTACTTGTCATGGTGTTTCGTTTCATCGTGTCTTTTTATTCTTTGCATCAGTGAGCTAATATTCTGCCTCCCACCTGTCTTCAAAGTTCCTGTTGGATCCATCTTTTGTTTGGCCATTTTTGGGGAGAGGCGACTTATGGGAACCATGCCTCGAACTAAAGAGCTCTCAGAAGACCTACGATCAAGACCTGCTGACTGATATGAAGCTGAAAGGGTTCCAGAAGTCTCTCTAAAAGCCTTGATGTCCACATGTCCACGGTGAGACAGACTGTCTACAGATGGAGACAGTTCAGCACTGCTGCTACTCTCCCTAGGCGTGGTCGTCCTGTAAAGATGGCCGCTAGAGCCCAGCGCCGAACGCTCAATGAGGTGAAGAAGAGTCCTAGAGGGTCAGCTAAAGACTAACAGAGATCTCTGGTACATGCTGACATTTTAGTTGACTGATCTACAATCAGTGAAACATTAAAGAAGAATGGAGGTGATGGAGGACACCACGGAGGAAGACACTGCTGTCCAAAAACCACTGCTGCAGGTTTGAAGTTTGCCAAAGAGCAGCTGGATGCTCCACAGCACTACTGGCTAAATACTCTGTGGACAGATGAAACCAGAACTGAGCTGTTAGGAAGGACCACACAACGCTATGTGGAGGGAAAAAGGCTCAGCACACCAACATCTAAACCTCATCACCACTGTGAAATATGGTGGAGGGGCGTCATGGTTCGGGGCTGCTTCGCTGCCTCAGGACCTGGATGGATCACTGCCATCGACGGAAACATGAATTCACTATTTTATGGAGACGTTTATCAGGAAAACTTCAGACCATCTGTCCTCCAACTGAAGCTCAGCAGAGGATGGTGATCCAACAGGACAACGACCCAAAGCAGAGAAGCAGATCACCAACAGAAGAAAATAGGCCTTCTGGAGCGGCCCAGTCCGAGTCCTGACCTCAGGACCTCCAGAGAGAGATTCACACCAGACATCCAGAACATCACTGAACTGAACCAGGTTTGTAAAGAGGATCGGTCCAGAACTCCTCCTGACCGCTGAGCAGGTCTGATCTGCTACTACAGGAAACGTCTGGTTGAGGTTGTTGCTGCCAAAGGAGGGTCGACCAGGTATTAAATCCAGAGGTTCACATACTTTTTCTACCCTGCTCTGTGAATGTTTACATGTTGTGTTTAATAAAAACATGAAATCATATCATTTTTTGTGCGGTATTAGTTTAAGCAGCCTGTTTGTCTGTTGTTGAGATGTTACAGATAAAGATATATGTTGTTATAGATGAAGATCAGAACACATTTTATGACCAGTTTCTGCAGAAATCCATCCACTTTTCCTTACAACGGTATAGTGTCTAGTCTAATGTTACAGTGTATATATATACAGACTGTATATATATACACTATATATACACTGTATATACACAGTGTATAATCGTACCGTTTAGGCCCCATTTGTCCTTCTGCCGCTTCACCTCCTCCAGGGAAAGTCCTGTGCTTTCATTGACGCAGAAATGCGTGTAAACTTCTTCCACACTCTTCGTGTGCGCGTTCTCCATGTTGGACGGACGGCTGCTTCCTCCGCTGGACTCTGGCTCTGTAACACTGGCGGCACTCGGAGAGGAATGAGGACTTGGTTCGGTGAGAGCTGCACTCGGATAGCTATCGTTAGCTCCTGACCGCGGTCTGGCGTGTCCCCCTGGCCGGTTCAGATTCTCTCCAAGCGAATCAGCCAAGAAATGTCCCGCTGAGCCAAATATTGTGGTTCCTGCCCGGGTGAAGGTGACTACGAGCGTCCTCGTATCTCCGGAAATGGTGGGAGAGTGTCTGCAGCAGTGTGTCGTGTTAAGGACTGCATTCACCCGGTCCAGTCCTCTGTCTGCCGTGCCGTGCCGTGCCGTGCCGTGGCGCAGCTCTCTGTGGCTCCACACGGTGCTGACAGTCTGCTCTATTAAAGTGCCTCACTGCTGCCCCTCTTCCCTGCGCGGCATGTGGACTCACTCCATTGGACAAGCGCTGTCAGCTGCATCCAAACAAACAGGGAGAGGACAGAGGACAGGAGACAGAGGACAAGAGACAGAGGACAGGAGACAGAGGACAAGAGACAGGACAGAGGACAAGAGACAGAGGACAGGAGACAGGGGACAAGAGACAGAGGACAGGGGACAAGAGACAGAGGACAGGGGACAAGAGACAGAGGACAGGAGACAAGGGACAGGAGACAGGACAGGGGACAGAGGACAAGAGACAGGGGACAAGAGACAGAGGACAGGAGACAAGGGACAGGAGACAGAGGACAGATGACAGGGGACAGAAGACAGAGGACAGGACAGGGGACAGGAGACAAATGACAGAAGACAGATGACAGCGGACAGGAGACAGATGACAGGGGACAGAGGACAGGAGACAGGGCACAAGAGACAGAGGACAGGAGACAGAGGACAGGAGTCAGAGGACAGGAGACAAGGGACAGAGGACAGGACAGAGGACAGGGCACAAGAGACAGAGGACAGGAGACAAGGGACAGAGGACAGGAGACAGAGGACAGGAGACAAGGGAGAGAGGACAGGGGACAGAGGACAGGACAGGGGACAGAGGACAGGAGACAAGGGAGAGAGGACAGGGGACGGAGGACAGGACAGGGGACAGAGGACAGGAGACAGAGGACAGAGGAGTGGTTAGGGCGAGGGTTAGGGTCCTGTACGGGGTTAGGGCTAGGGTCCTGTATGGGGTTAGGACTAGGGTTAGGGTCCTGTATGGGGTTAGGGCTAGGGTCCTGTATGGGGTTAGGACTAGGGTTAGGGTCCTGTATGGGGTCAGGGCTAGGGTCCTGTATGTCAGCAGGAAGCTGTGGGGGCAGTTTGCAGAACCCTTACCTTGGATTTCGGTTGATCACCAATGGCTCTAGTGTTGACAGTAATGTTGCTGAGTGGTATTATTACTATTATTACTGTTAACTGTGCTGCTACTACTACACTATATTTGCATGAAAAAACATGTATGACGTAGAATAGACGTCATACGTTAAAATAATAATAATGGACCATGTCGGCTGTTGGTGTTGTAAGCTTAAAGGCACACTGTACTGTGTATACACACACACACACATATAGCCTGCTCGTATAGATTCATAGACTGCAGGCTTCCCATTGCAGAGGCCCAATGTACTGCTGTATTACTGCTGTAGTACTGCTGTATTACCGCTGTAGTACTGTTGTATTACCACTGTAGTACCGTTGTATTACTGCTGTAGTACTGCTGTATTACCGCTGTAGTACTGTTGTATTACCGCTGTAGTACTGTTGTATTACCGCTGTAGTACCGTTGTATTACTGCTGTATTACCGCTGTAGTACTGTTGTATTACCACTGTATTACCGCTGTAGTACTGTTGTATTACCACTGTATTACCGCTGTAGTACCGTTGTATTACCGCTGTAGTACTGTTGTATTACCACTGTATTACCGCTGTAGTACTGTTGTATTACCACTGTATTACCGCTGTATTACCGTTGTATTACTGCTGTAGTACTGCTGTATTACCGCTGTAGTACTGTTGTATTACCACTGTATTACCGCTGTAGTACCGTTGTATTACTGCTGTAGTACTGCTGTATTACCGCTGTAGTACTGTTGTATTACCACTGTATTACCGCTGTAGTACCGTTGTATTACTGCTGTATTACCGCTGTAGTACTGTTGTATTACCACTGTATTACCGCTGTAGTACTGTTGTATTACCACTGTATTACCGCTGTAGTACCGTTGTATTACCGCTGTAGTACTGTTGTATTACTACTGTATTACCGCTGTAGTACTGTTGTATTACCACTGTATTACCGCTGTAGTACTGTTGTATTACCACTGTATTACCGCTGTATTACCGTTGTATTACTGCTGTATTACCGCTGTAGTACTGTTATATTACCGCTGTAGTACTGTTGTATTACCGCTGTATTACCGTTGTATTACCACTGTATTACCGCTGTAGTACTGTTGTATTACCGCTGTAGTACTGTTGTATTACTGCTGTAGTACTGTTGTATTACCGCTGTAGTACCGTTGTATTACCGCTGTAGTACTGTTGTATTACCACTGTATTACCGTTGTATTACCGCTGTAGTACTGTTGTATTACCACTGTATTACTGCTGTAGTACTGTTGTATTACCACTGTATTACCGCTGTAGCACGGTTGTATTACCACTGTATTACCGTTGTATTACTGCTGTATTACCGCTGTATTACCGCTGTAGTACCGTTGTATTACCGCTGTAGTACTGTTGTATTACCACTGTATTACCGTTGTATTACCGCTGTAGTACTGTTGTATTACCACTGTATTACTGCTGTAGTACTGTTGTATTACCACTGTATTACCGCTGTAGCACTGTTGTATTACCACTGTATTACCGTTGTATTACTGCTGTATTACCGCTGTAGCACTGTTGTATTACCACTGTAGTACTGTTGTATTACCACTGTATTACAGCTGTAGTACTGTTGTATTACCACTGCATTACCGCTGTAGTACCGTTGTATTACTACTGTATTACCGCTGTAGTACTGTTGTATTACCACTGTATTACCGCTGTAGTACTGCTGTATTACCACTGTATTACCGTTGTATTACCACTTTATTACCGCTGTATTACCGCTGTAGTACTGTTGTATTACCACTGTATTACCGTTGTATTACCACTGTATTACCGCTGTATTACTACTGTATTACCGCTGTAGTACTGTTGTATTACCACTGAATTACCGCTGTAGGACTGTTGTATTACCACTGTATTACCGTTGTATTACCACTGTATTACCGCTGTAGTACTGTTGTATTACCACTGTATTACCGCTGTAGCACTGTTGTATTACCACTGTATTACCGTTGTATTACTGCTGTATTACCGCTGTAGCACTGTTGTATTACCACTGTATTAACGTTGTATTACCACTGTATTACCGCTGTAGTACTGTTGTATTACCACTGAATTACCGCTGTAGCACTGTTGTATTACCACTGTATTACCGTTGTATTACCACTGTATTACCGCTGTAGTACCGTTGTATTAATACTGTATTACCGCTGTAGTACTGTTGTATTACCACTGAATTACCGTTGTATTACCGCTGTAGTACCGTTGTATTACTACTGTATTACCACTGTAGTACCGTTGTATTACTACTGTATTACCACTGTAGTACCGTTGTATTACTACTGTATTACCACTGTAGTACCGTTGTATTACTACTGTATTACCGCTGTAGTACTGTTGTATTACCACTGAATTACCGCTGTAGCACTGTTGTATTACCACTGTATTACCGTTGTATTACCACTGTATTACCGCTGTAGTACCGTTGTATTAATACTGTATTACCGCTGTAGTACTGTTGTATTACCACTGTATTACCGTTGTATTACCACTGTATTACCGCTGTATTACTACTGTATTACCGCTGTAGTACTGTTGTATTACCACTGAATTACCGCTGTAGGACTGTTGTATTACCACTGTATTACCGTTGTATTACCACTGTATTACCGCTGTAGTACCTTTGTATTAATACTGTATTACCGCTGTAGTACTGTTGTATTACCACTGAATTACCGTTGTAGTACCGTTGTATTACTACTGTATTACCACTGTAGTACTGTTGTATTACCACTGTATTACCGCTGTAGTACTAGCTCATCTACACAAGGGCCGGGTTGCCTCGAGCTGGACTGGAGTCCTGCTCAGAACAGAAACAGGGAGACTGACCACAGATCAGCGTCCCTGTCACACACGTTGACACAGGGTTTACGGTGGAGGGACATTTTGACACAAACCAGGACCTCGACGTAGCAGAAGAAAGACTGCACCTGTTGAACAAATGTGACAGGCAGCTAATTAGCCTAAGAGGTGTGAGGGCACGAGGTCTAGCTCGGACCCCCTCGGTGTTCTTTAGGGGGCATCACGGTCAGATGTTTTACTGGCGTCTGTTAACACATCTCAACGGGCCCGAGAAGCACAAGGTGCCGGAGCAATAATAACGCAGCACTGCCCAGTTGGCCACTGAGCTGCCTTTTACAATGCACACTTGATCCGCTTGGCTCAAGAGCCGCTGCCACGGCTGTCAGCAGCAGATGAGGTTTCTGTGGCGGAGGGAGGATCCTGAAACACCCAGGAGGCACTCCAACCAGTCTATGTGGACTCAAGTTTGTGCCATGTTAGTCAATTAAATGCTGTCCTTTTTGTAAACTGCCTCTTTCTTGTTATATGTGCTAAAAAGTATAAAATATTTCAAGCTTCAGTTTAAAAAAGTGTACATAATACTTAGGTATTCTTCTAGTGTTAGTCTTCATTAATATACGGTATTCATTCCTTTTAAACTGAAATATGTGAATACATCGTTGTCATACCTTTGTGGATGGGCAACACTGGCCTTCAGATGACTATTATCATGAAACATGAGTCGAAATGAATATAAAATACATTTAATAGAAATACACAGACAACCCAAATACAGTATCTAACTAACATCAAATTTTCAAATCTAATGCAGGTCGTAAATATCAAAGGTTATCTTAAAATATTTCATTTGCCCCATCCAATGCAGTGGAGGTCCCAGTGAATTCCCCTGTCCAAGGTCATGGTAGTCGATGCCAAAAATAGTTGAGCGCAGCCACGTCCCGAGTGTCCCACTTCGTACGCTGTTATCTGTGGACACTTTGATCGGAAGCATATTGTTGATAGATGTGATAAAATGGAAATAAAGGCAGTGAAGACCTGAAACCCTCCAGATACGTTCTTTCTCGAAGGACTGATGTGCTGCTTATAAAAGATAGCGTATCAACCCCACGAACTACCACGCCGACCTTGAGTGTGTCCAGTGACATAGAACATGCAGAACAGTAAAAAGATAGCGGGCCTAAAGGTGAACTGGTGTGTAGTCAGTGTGCTGTAGGTGACCTGCAGCTGTCTCCTGTCCTCTGTCTCTTGAGTCCTCACAGCATCAGCCTATCCCTTCCTTCCTCCTGGATCACCTGACCAATAGACGCCTGGCTCTGAGCTCTGATGAAGCACTGCCTCTTGCACTCCATCAGCTGCTCCAGGTCTCGCCACATCTTCATCTGCTCCATGTTGGCGCCGTGGCTCTCCCTCACCATCTTCTGCTTCTCGCGTAACTTCTGGAATCCACAAAGCAAAAAAACAACATTTAAATGTCACTTTCCTGTAATATACCAGCGTGGTCACGTCCCCACATACTCATCTACAGTACTGCAGTTCTGGAGGCTTTCAGTGGGGTTTCCTTGTCGGTCCTCAGACCAGGTTCTTGACAGGATGATGGCATCTGCTTGGTCAGTTGTGGATACACTTTTCTTACCTTACCAAGTAACTCCTGTTCTGAAATGTTCTTCATGTAGACCTCCCTGCACAAGAAGCAGAGGAGATTCAAATTCAAGTCATTCTCCGCCGCTGCTTTGAAATACAGGTGCGGTGAGGAGCTGTATGAGAGATAAAAGTGACAGCAGTTCCACTCACTGACCGACCGGGCCCGAGTCGGCCCGACTCGGAGCAACTCGGCCCGACTCGGCCTGACTCACTCACCTGATGGCCTTCTTCCTCTCTAGTGGATCAGCGGACACGTAGGCCTTCATCTCTTCAGCCGCCCGCTGGATTTGCATGTCAGTGATCTGTGGAGGAGCGAGATGGACACATCCAGTCTACGGCCACCATGGCTGATCTGCATCTCACCGTTCAGAGCTTGGAGTGGCACAACGGCGGGCTTGTAAAGCAGTGAAAGTGATGGCTGATACACCCACCCAGGTGGATAAGGGCTAAATGTTTCTTTCCTACCATGTTTTTTAAAACACTCACCTCTGACATGGAGTTGATGTAGTGATATTGGTTTTCCTGTTGTGCCGTCTCCTCTCTCAACACTTTCACCTCCTATGGATGAAAAATAAGAACAAAGACATATATATATTACTAAATAATATATATTAAAATAAATAATATATTCTATCTAGTGCAGGATAACAACTACTGTATACCTGTTCCAGTTTAGATCTGTTGCTCTCCAAACCAGCAGTACAACTTTCATACTGCACCTTCTTCTCCTCATAGTCCTGGTTTAGCTCCTGTGAAGACAGGCAGGAAGTGATTTTACATGGTGTCTGAGAAGTGAGACAAATCCACAGTGTCACAGTCTCAGCACTGCTTCACACCAACAAAACATCCCAGCTGGTTGAACTTCAAGCAAAGTCTATTTATGTCTTCCTGTTGCAGCTCTTCATTCGCAGACATCACCCAGTAGGATGGAAGAGCGATTCTGGGAACACGTGTAGGAAAATTTAATCCTCTGCTTGAGCTCAGTGATGTGGGGGGCTTTCCCATTGTGCAATTTATTTATGGATGAAGTAAATTATTCTTAATGGACCCCGTCCATGATGGCTCAGAACAGTGTTTAAGTCTTGGCTTGTAGGCACACAGTCAAAGTCCCAGCATCGGTAGTTTCAGGACAGTTTGTGTTTCTGCTTTGTGATTCGTTTGTGAGATGTGAGAGCTGTATGTTTCATGGGTGTACAGTCCCACATCCTCCTCTATACTCGATGGTTTACTGCATTCAGGAGCATGAATTATTTCTATCAGATTACTGACGCAGATGCTGTTGACTCCCAGAAGAACTCAAAAAGCAGTATCAACGTTTATTTAGAGTTGTATGTGAAAGAGGACAGCGCTGCCTTGTCATGGTGGTCGGTCCACGTGGCAGATGTTCCCTCCAAACACTGACTGATATGGTGTGAGGATTCTGTGAAGGACAGGTGTTACAATGCGGCCGATGCTCACCTGACACCGCTGCCTCAGTGACCTCAGCTCTTTTATAATAGGTGCCAGAGCCGACTTCTTCTCCACTATCATACAGTTTAATTTCTTCACCTGTAAAAGCAAAACAATAGCACACACTGCATTGCAAACCAAAAAGGCAAACTGAGGAAATAGTATCTAATGCTGAAATGTTGAACTTTATATACATATTAAGTCTGCAGAGAAAACAAAGTGAGATGATGACGTCAGGCACCATTATTAACCAGACAGGTGCAACCTGACAGATGTGATCAGCACTGATCAGTAGAAGAGCACAGAGGGCCACAGGATGTATTCTTTAAAGCAGCATATATCTGGGCTTCATGGCAGTGTTTCAGTGTTTGACTCCATCATTACCAGTGTGTGCAAACGTACAAGCTGCCAAGTGGATCAACACATTGAACAGCTTGGAGCATGGCCCATCAGCTGCAACTGCTGCCCTCTGATGAATATGGTAGAAGCTGTGAGCTACGCGGGGGGAATCTATTCACCTTGTATAACCTACAGGGATACACTTGGATTAGCCCTCGGTATAATTACCATTTCAGACATGTCATCCAGCGTGCGGCCCTTCTTCTCGTCCAGCTCGCTCTTGATGGCCGACACCCTCTCCAGCTCCTCCTGAGTGTCGCTGTAGCCAGAGATGCCCTTCTCAGCTTCCACTGTTTGCTTGAAAATCACAACAGAAACACACAGTGACTCAGAAGTGAAGGAACAAAGTCAGCAGTTCAACCAAATGGTGGCACACACTTAATAAATGAATCATCAGAGATCAGTCATGATTCATCCCAGATGTCTACATGACAGCATGAACCACCTGGAAGTGTGTTCGAATAATGGTGTTAAATGTACCACAACACACAAGTTTTCTGAAAACTAACAATAGACTACAGTCTACAGACTACAGTCTATAGACCACAGACCACGAGTGTAACTGGGGCCGCTTACTAGATAACACATGATGGGCCAATGATTTAATAAAAACATATAGAGTACATACTGTCCATTACTATGTGAATTTAATGGACTACTGTAGCACCCTAAAGGATCTTAAAAGACATTAAAAACAGCAACGAGCAGATCCCATGCCTTCCTTGGTTTGGTGTATGGATGTATATATACAGTATGTATACATACACTGTATTTATTCTATATTTGATACGGCAGCTCGTCTTCCAGGAGTCAGTATAGTAGTTACCAGTTTCTGTTGGACGGTCTCATGTCTCTGCTTGAGAATCTCCTCTGTTCGTTGCAGGACTCCATATTCTGCTTTCAGCTCAGCAATTTCCTGACGTTGCTTCTTCTGTACTGTTCCCTTACTGCGCAGTTTCACCACCAAACGTTTCAGCTGAAGAACAAAGAAACACAATGCAATGTGACCTTCAACCTGACAGAGCACTGGCATCCCAGTATCTTTACACCACATTCACTGTTCATATGGTAAAGTGGTGAGCAAACTGGATCAGAACCTCACAGAACCCCCTTTAAGCTGCTCACCACATAGACCCTGATGAGGTTCGTCAGTAGTGATCTGTCTGTCTCTCTGACTGTCTGTCTGTGTGTCTGTCTGTGTGTCTGTCTGACTGACTGACTGACTGTCTGACTCTCTGTCTCTTTGACTCTCTGTCTGTCTGTATGTGTATGTGTATGTGTGTGTGTGTGTGTGTGTGTGTGTGTTTAGTCTTTGTGTATTTTGGGACATGAAGGACAGACGTGGCTGAGAGAGGAATTAGCACAGCAGAATATTACTGCATTATGTTCCTGACAGCGTCCCCTAAACAACTGCAATAGTAAACTGTCCCACAGTGCAGTCATAACAACACACACACTCACACACAAACACACTCACACACTCACACACACACACACACCAGAAATATGAATGGTGCAGCAGATCACTGTGTGTACAGCAGTACCTCTTTAAAACCAGTTTCCACAGAAAGCCAGCGAGGGACTCAGATCAGTGATGGGTCTAAATTTAACCGGTTGATAACGTGGTTTCATGTTACTGGCCAACCAATGATGAGGAGATGCAGTCATCCCTCTCAGAGAGACTCTGCAGTTGGTGGGTGGCATGTGATGACACATAACCAGCAGAATGGAAAATACCTCTGATAAAGTGATCATCACCGTGGCTGAGGGCCCAAAACTACGATAAGCTAAACATTTTCCATTAACTTCATTCATGTATCGTCTCAAGGGCCCTCTATGTCTCTACAAGCAGCTCCCTCTCATCACTTCAGTACACCGGCCCATGAGCGGCTGTCTCATAGCAGTGGTACTGCTGGCACATTTCTACATCCCGTAATATTTCTTCCTGTCATGAAGAAGGCTTTGCTACTTCCCCACTGCATTGCTCAGAGGGTTGCTTTCGGTTCCCTTCCTGAAAAGAGGAAACATGGTAGAAGTAATTTTCCACTGATATCACTAACATTCGTTGTGTTTCTGCAGTAACGCCATCACCGTCCTGCAGCCTGGTACTGTGTAATAACCCAGCTGACCAACTTACAGAAACCACACAATGCGTAGTAGAGATCAGAGAAGGCTGTCCATACTACAGGAAGTATTGTGGCAATAATGCATTAATGCTAAAATGCTAAGTTTAGCATCGTTGTAGGTCAGAGGTCAGGGTCAACACAGAAACAGCAGCCAGATTGACAGCAGCCCCACAGGACCCTGGGGGGAGCAGGGAGAACGCCGCTGCTATTTCAGATATGCAGAGATCCCACATCTCACCTCACGGACATTGATGTGCGTCAAACCGGGCTATAAAAGTTCTCACCACACAGGGCCTACGGTCACAACACAACCCCATCTATCAGCATCCCACTGCTAATACACAACTCTTTAAAGTGTAATGTATGCATGGGCAAAAGTAGAAGTCATGGCGACAATATTAGTTTGTTTTCTCTCCCTGTTAGTAGTTCAGTTCTGTTCTACTGGACAGCTCAGAGATCACGCCACGTCTCTGAAAGGGGAGAAACGTGTGTCCATCAGATTGATGTCTGACTCTCCAGATTAGGGAAAGGCCATCTTTCAGGCTCTATTTAAGGCTCTGCATGGGAATGTGGGGGAGCGTCGGGAAAAGGGATAAGGAACATTAGACAGTGAACCCGTCTATGTTTGGATAAGAACAGAAATAGCCTCTTGTGTCTTCTATAGTGTTCACTTAGATAAAGCTGATGGTAGCGTTTACCTGTAACACAAACAAAAGAGAATCTTGACTAATGTCCGTCCAGCTAATAAGACAGAGATGGCAGATATTCAGTGACTGCGCTGCTTTGTGAGTACCTCTTCGTGCCGGATGAGCTCTCCCCCATCCGAGGCTCGTGCCTGGCTGTTCCTCTGCTTCAGCTCCCTCTCTGCTGCAGCCAGCTCCTCCCTCGCTTCCTGAAGCTCCTCCGCCTTTGACTCCTTCCTTCGAATGATGATGGAGGCCTGCAACAGTCACACTATATTATCAAACATGACAACCAAAGAGTTGTGTCCCAGCTGGTGGGCGGGGCTTAGTGTTTCCTCCACTGATCTCAACATGGCTGCTGAGTCACAAACTTTCTCATTTTACAGCTAAACAGTAACTACAAGATGTTGTGTAGAACATGCGAGGAGAGAAATAGGCATTACAGCAACAGAATATTAATCCATATCTGATCAGAGTTCAGTGATTGACAGCTGATCAGAGACGGCAGACTCCAGATCAGCTCTGATTGGTTGTTTTCCTCCAGTCTGTGACATCTGGGAGATGCCATTAGGACATGGAGGAACATGATGTTTTCAGATTACCTGTCTCATGCACTACTGTCAGGATATACAGTAGTTAGTTAGTTTTATAAAAATAACTCTTTTTAAATCATATTTGCTCCATTTTACCCACTGCTGCTTTAAGAAGAAGAAGAAGATCAACCTTTATTAGTCCCACGAGGGGAAATTCAATTTACACTCTGTTTGTTAACTTATACACGGTACGTGCAGACCTGAACACACACATGCATTAATGGAGAGATGTCAGAGTGAGGGGGCTGCTCCTGACAAGCGCCCCGAGCAGTTGGGGGTTTGGTGCCTTGCTCAGGGGCACCTCGGCAGTGCCCAAGAGGTAAACTGGCACCTCTCCAGCTACCAGTTCACACTCAGTTCTTGGTCCATGTCGGGACTTGAACCGGTGACCCTCCGGTTCCCAAGCCAACTCCCTACAGACTGAGCTACTGCCGCCCCTGTTTAGTGTACAAAAGAATGGATAAGAAATACATAAAAAGGTCTGTCAAAGTGGCATATAGTATTTCACCGTGGGTGTGCATCCATGTGTGACAAATAGAGGATCTTGAATATAGAAGGTTTATAATAAACTGTTTTACTGTAAACCTGCTATACCTACTGTTTTATTATAAACCTACTATATGCCACTTTAACAGTACACACATTATATTTACCTAAAAACTATAACCTAAAACCTCACCATCATTTTTGAAGATTTTCACTAGTGCCATTCATTTAAGAGAAGGTGGGAGAAAAAGATGTGCACTGTTAACACTGCCTTGTTAGCAAATAAATCAATAATCCAGTGCATCAATGCACTTGTTTCCTCTAGCATAAAGCAGCCAACTGGTGAACCATTGCAAGGCAGCTCATCCGTAAAGGTTCCCTACGGACTTCTCGACCTCTAGGGGCACTATGGAGCTGGTTTTTACAAGTGGGTCCCAGTTTGGTTGATCTGGTTCACATGCACGAGGCCAAAAAAGATTAACTCCACACAGCACCGCAGTCAGCACCCACAGGGCCCAGTTCACGTTCAACAAACAAACAGAAATGAAATTCAGCACCTGTTGTCTGTAAAGGGTCAGTTTGTCATCCATAGGGTCACTCCTCATCATCCTCTTCTCAATCAGCTGGTTTATCTGACAATCAACTTCTTTAATCTGTCAAAGTGACGATTGCACAACAAGCAGAGACGTGAGAATATTGCATTGTATGGAGGTCTACACAGATTTAGCAGCACATCCTGGTCCAGACCTTGTCCTTCAGCTCCTGCAGGTCAGCCTGGCCCATGGCAGGCTCCGATGCTGTTTTTTGCAGGTACTGCACTGTACGCCTCATACCTTCCAGCTCTTTGGGGAGTTTCTCAGAGACCATGTAGGTGTTGATCTTGATCTCCTCTTCAAGCCGCTTCATTAAACCTGAAAGAGACAGAGCTTTCAATGAACCCTATCAGGACTTCTGCAGCTCTCATCACTTAGGAAAATCTCAATATCTCAACTAAGTATATGAAGAATCACAGCGCTGATATCTAAACTGTCATTCAGAATGTAATCTGTAATCATTGAACGTTCTTCTACTAGACAACAGATTGGCATCCCCACACACACTGTACAGCACTGTGATAAGTGACATTAATTGTGCAGCAGCAATGCATCAGTCATTTTAGGAACTGTAAATGTGTAAATCTGTCCTCTGGCTGAAGAGCCCAATGGCTGATGGGAACAAAGGCAGACACTGTCAGCATTAGATAAGCTCTATTATAGCACTTCAAAGATCAGTATAATTAGAGGGTCTCAACAGATGAGAGACCCCCCAACGCTCTGCTGCGTCCTTGAACTTCACCTCCAGCTGTGTCCAGCAGAGTCAACAGCGGGACACAAGTACTCACTGTCTGGATTAGCATCTGCTGCTGCCTGTCGCAAATCCTTCAACTGCTGCTGCGATCTCTGCAGTCTCTGCTCTGCCTGGAACAACTAAACGCACAGAAAACCATCACCAATACAGGTGAAGTGGTAGCATTAACATTCAGTAGCCCCCACTGATCAACGTTAGGGCTGCAATTAACCACTGGGTTCATTTTCTTCATGAATATATTCATTGTGTAGGCTACAAAATCTCAGAAAATAGTGAAGAATGCACATGGACCAGAGTTCCAGGTTACAGCTTGCTTGTTTTGGTCCAAAGGTATTTGATTTATGATCACTGAAAGCTAAAGTAAACCAGCACATCTGGAAAGCTGGAAGCAGCGAACATTTGGCATTTAGTGATTATCAAAATAGCTGATTAATGGATTAATCTACTGATCGTCTCAGCTCTACTCAACATGTCTTAGAAAGAAAGATATTCCTTTATTAGTCCCACAGTGGGGAAATTCAGTTTTACACTCTGTTATTCACACAGTACATATACATGTCAATGGAGAGATGTCAGAGTGAGGGGGCTGCTCCTGACAAGCGCCCAGAGCAGTTGGGGGGTTGGTGCCTTGCTCAGGGGCACCTCAGCAGTGCCCAAGAGGTAAACTGGCACCTCTCCAGCAACCAGTTGGTCTTGGTCCAAAGCAACTTTATTCTCTCTTCAAAGTTTGTTGAATTTTTTTTCTATTTATAAATTTAGAAAGCTGTGATTTTGGATGAGGTTGCAAATTATTTGAAATGATTCAGTTGTTGATGACTACATCATATAGGGCTGCAACATTGCAACACATTTTCTCACTGATTAATTAATCAAAAATCTATATATTTTATCAAGTAATGAGTAATTTATTAATTGCTTATCAAAAGAATTGGCCATTTTTCAATCAAATAACTGATTATTTTTAAGCCTAATATCAAACAAGAAACAAGGGCCCACAGATCTTAGTGTGAGGTGTTGAAAAGGCTTTGGGCTCAACTGTTCAAAGTCTACAGCATAAATTAAGAACCACCTGAGATACTACATGTTCATGCTTCTGTTCAGTCCTCCAAAGCCAAGCAGACTGGTCTATGACGTCTGATTAGATGTAATGATAACCCAGAATCAATCACAAGTGTTTACTTGGTTCTTCTGTTCCTGCTTTTGGTGAGTCAGTGACTGCTCTCTCTCCTTCTCCACTCGCAGCTGTCTGGCCTGTTCCAGCATCCGCTGATGGTTGGACACTGACTCCACCTAGTGGATCCACAGGTTAACATGCAGAAATAACCAGGCACCCCTATCAGAGTCTGCCTAAACCCCCGAGTTTATGTTGTCCTTCCTCAGCAGCAATTTCTAATGCCTTCCTAGCATTAGAGGAAGTGAAGGTCTGCCTTACCCTCTTCTTCAGCCTTTCCACACGTTTGATGAGTTGGTCTTTCTCTTCCTCCATCGCACTAATGTCCTGTTGTTGGGGAGAAGAGGGATGGTCTTAGTGCATTGTATCAGCTGAGTTTCACAAGGTGAATTATTGTAGCATTCACAGACTTAAAACAGATTAATGTGGATGTTTGACACGAGACATCGATGTGATGCAGTGTTTTTCACCCTTCTGATTTCTGCTGTGGAGAAGCCTGAAGTCCTCAGCAGCTCACACTCCTTGTGATACGTCTTAAAGCCTTCCACCAGCTCTTCATACTGACAACGCACAACACCAATAATGCTTAGCCTCTTTCAGACATTTCTATGAAATCATATGTGTTTGTGTATTGACAACCTGGCGCAAGGTGTCATTGATAACATCATCCGGCAGAAACTCTGCAGGCACCTCCAGTTTGACAAGAAAGCGAGCCAGATAAGCCCTTTTCTTCAGTTCTGGAAGCCTGTGGAGCAGCCAGTGGAGGATGGGGTGGACCACCGGCTTGCTGCCAGCCACCAGACCTTGTCTGAAGCTGCTCCTACAGGACCGAAGCACAGCAGATGATCAACACATCAGCTAGGACTGGACATTAAAGAGATGTGGGTATTAAAAGTCTCTTACACATCAGAGATGTTGCCAGGAGGTTTGTACTTCAGCATCCCCAGCAAAGCACACATTCTCTTTATGGTTTGTTCAGGCATTTCTTCTCGGATATCCAGAGCTTGCTAAAGACCAAAGTAGCATTAGACAACTTGTTGTACTGTTTGTATTCACACCACTGTAACATCACTGACTGAAGCTACTGACATCACTGTAACATCACTAACTGAAGCTACTGACATCACTGTAACATCACTAACTGAGGCTACTGACATCACTGTAACATCACTGACTGAAGCTACTGACATCACTGTAACATCACTGACTGAAGCTACTGACATCACTGTAACATCACTGACTGAAGCTACTGACATCACTGTAACATCACTAACTGAAGCTACTGACATCACTGTAACGTCACTAACTGAAGCTACTGACATCACTGTAACGTCACTGACTGAAGCTACTGACATCACTGTAACATCACTAACTGAAGCTACTGACATCACTGTAATGTCACTGACTGAAGCTACTGACATCACTGACTGAAGCTACTGACATCACTGTAATGTCACTGACTGAAGCTACTGACATCACTGTAACATCACTAACTGAAGCTACTGACATCACTGTAACATCACTAACTGAAGCTACTGACATCACTGTAACATCACTGACTGAAGCTACTGACATCACTGTAACATCACTAACTGAAGCTACTGACATCACTGTAACGTCACTAACTGAAGCTACTGACATCACTGTAACGTCACTGACTGAAGCTACTGACATCACTGTAACATCACTAACTGAAGCTACTGACATCACTGTAATGTCACTGACTGAAGCTACTGACATCACTGACTGAAGCTACTGACATCACTGTAATGTCACTGACTGAAGCTACTGACATCACTGACTGAAGCTACTGACATCACTGTAACATCAATGACTGAAGCTACTGACATCACTGTAATGTCACTGACTGAAGCTACTGACATCACTGTAACATCACTAACTGAAGCTACTGACATCACTGTAACGTCACTGGCTGAAGCTACTGACATCACTGTAACATCACTGACTGAAGCTACTGACATCACTGTAACGTCACTGACTGAAGCTACTGACATCACTGTAACATCACTAACTGAAGCTACTGACATCACTGTAACATCACTGACTGAAGCTACTGACATCACTGTAACGTCACTGACTGAAGCTACTGACATCACTGTAACGTCACTGACTGAAGCTACTGACATCACTGTAATGTCACTGACTGAAGCTACTGACATCACTGTAACATCACAAATTGAAGCTACTGACATCACTGTAATGTCACTGACTGAAGCTACTGACATCACTGTAATGTCACTGACTGAAGCTACTGACATCACTGTAATGTCACTGACTGAAGCTACTGACATCACTGTAACATCACTAACTGAAGCTACTGACATCACTGTAACATCACTGACTGAAGCTACTGACATCACTGTAACATCACTGACTGAAGCTACTGACATCACTGTAACATCACTAACTGAAGCTACTGACATCACTGTAACGTCACTGACTGAAGCTACTGACATCACTGTAACATCACTGACTGAAGCTACTGACATCACTGTAACGTCACTGACTGAAGCTACTGACATCACTGTAACATCACTGACTGAAGCTACTGACATCACTGTAACATCACTGACTGAAGCTACTGACATCACTGTAACGTCACTGACTGAAGCTACTGACATCACTGTAACGTCACTGACTGAAGCTACTGACATCACTGTAATGTCACTGACTGAAGCTACTGACATCACTGTAACATCACAAACTGAAGCTACTGACATCACTGTAATGTCACTGACTGAAGCTACTGACATCACTGTAATGTCACTGACTGAAGCTACTGACATCACTGTAACGTCACGAACTGAAGCTACTGACATCAATGTAACGTCACTGACTGAAGCTACTGACATCACTGTAATGTCACGAACTGAAGCTACTGACATCAATGTAACGTCACTGACTGAAGCTACTGACACCACTGTAACATCACTGACTGAAGCTACTGACACTGTAACGTCACCGATTGAAGCTACTGACACCACTGTAACATCACCGACTGAAGCTACTGACACCACTGTAACGTCACTGACTGAAGCTACTGACACCACTGTAACGTCAGTGACTGAAGCTACTGACATCACTGTAACATCACTGACTGAAGCTACTGACATCACTGTAACATCACTGACTGAAGCTACTGACACCACTGTAACGTCACCGACTGAAGCTACTGACACCACTGTAACGTCACTGACTGAAGCTACTGACACCACTGTAACGTCACCGACTGAAGCTACTGACACCACTGTAACGTCACTGACTGAAGCTACTGACATCACTGTAACATCACTGACTGAAGCTACTGACATCACTGTAGCGTCAGCTACTGACATCACTGTAACGTCACTCACTGAAGCTACTGACATCACTGTAGCGTCAGCTACTGACATCACTGTAACGTCACTCACTGAAGCTACTGACATCACTTTAACATCACTGACTGAAGCTACTGACATCACTGTAACATCACTGACTGAAGCTACTGACATCACTGGAACATCACTAACTGAAGCTACTGACATCACTGTAACATCACTGACTGAAGCTACTGACATCACTGTAACGTCACTGACTGAAGCTACTGACATCACTGTAATGTCACGAACTGAAGCTACTGACATCAATGTAACGTCACTGACTGAAGCTACTGACACCACTGTAACATCACTGACTGAAGCTACTGACACTGTAACGTCACCGATTGAAGCTACTGACACCACTGTAACATCACCGACTGAAGCTACTGACACCACTGTAACGTCACTGACTGAAGCTACTGACACCACTGTAACGTCAGTGACTGAAGCTACTGACATCACTGTAACATCACTGACTGAAGCTACTGACATCACTGTAACATCACTGACTGAAGCTACTGACATCACTGTAACATCACTGACTGAAGCTACTGACATCACTGTAACATCACTGACTGAAGCTACTGACATCACTGTAACATCACTGACTGAAGCTACTGACATCACTGTAACATCACCGACTGAAGCTACTGACATCACTGTAACGTCACTAACTGAAGCTACTGACATCACTGTAACATCACCGACTGAAGCTACTGACATCACTGTAACATCAGACTGAAGCTACTGACATCACTGTAACGTCACTAACTGAAGCTACTGACATCACTGTAACATCACCGACTGAAGCTACTGACACCACTGTAACGTCACCGACTGAAGCTACTGACACCACTGTAACGTCACTGACTGAAGCTACTGACACCACTGTAACGTCACCGACTGAAGCTACTGACACCACTGTAACGTCACTGACTGAAGCTACTGACATCACTGTAACATCACTGACTGAAGCTACTGACATCACTGTAGCGTCAGCTACTGACATCACTGTAACGTCACTCACTGAAGCTACTGACATCACTGTAGCGTCAGCTACTGACATCACTGTAACGTCACTCACTGAAGCTACTGACATCACTTTAACATCACTGACTGAAGCTACTGACATCACTGTAACATCACTGACTGAAGCTACTGACATCACTGGAACATCACTAACTGAAGCTACTGACATCACTGTAACGTCACTGACTGAAGCTACTGACACCACTGTAACGTCACTAACAGAAGCTACTGACACCACCGTGCTAACTGAAGCTACTGTGCTAACTGAAGATATTGTGCGAACTGAAGCTGCTGTGCTAACCGAAGCTCCTGTGTTAACTGAAGTTACTGTCTTGGGTTACCAAGCTACTGTGCTACTGAAGCTACAGACACCATCGTGCTACTTAAGGTACCATGCTAACTTAAGCTACGGTGCTAACTAAAGATACTGTGCTAACTGAAGCTACTGACACCATCGCGCTAAATGAAGCTACTGTGCTAACTGAAGCTACTGTGCTACTGGAGCTACTGACACCATCGCGCTAACTGAAGCTACTACTGTGCTAACCGACGCTACTGTGCTACTGAAGCTACTAACACCATCATGCTACTTAAGGTACCATGCTAACGTAAGCTACGGTGCTAACTGAAGATACTGTGCTAACTGAAGCTACTGACACCATCGCGCTAACTGAAGCTGCTGTGCTAACCCAAGCTACCGTGTTAACTGAAGCTACTGTGCTAACCCAAGCTACTGTGCTACTGAAGGTACCGTGCTAACTGAAGCTACAGTGCTAACTGAAGCTACTGTGTTACTGAAGCTACTGACACCATCGTGCTAACTGTAGCTACTGTGCTACTGAAACTACTAACACCATCGTGCTAACTGTAGCTACTGTGCTAACTGAAGCTACTGTGCTAAGTAAAGCTAACGTTTGTGTCCCACCTTCGGGTCTATTTCAGCCAGAACATCATTTAACATCTGCAGCAGCTGCATCGGCTCCAGCGAGTCAAACGTGATGAGGTTAAAGTTTTTCCTGAACGGCTCCTTGTTCAGCTGTTCAACGATGAATTTCAGCTGTTCGCTCATATTGAACGACACCAAACCGACTGGCACTGAATTAGCGAGTCCTCTTCTTCTGTATTTAGCCGACTGACGTTTAGCTAACTACCATAGTTTAGTTCTCTAGTGTCGACTAACAAGCAATCCAACCTGCAAAGAAACCAAAGTAATCAATCCAGCCGACCTCCTGGTGACGGTGAAACAATTCCTCACGACTGGCAGTCTAATAGATAACAATAGCAAGAGTTAGCTAGTTTAGCGGATAGAAAGACAGCGGCTGTTGTCACCAGCAGCTCCATGGAAACCACGGAACGTCGCGGATTGGTTGCTAACCGGAAGTAGCTTCGACAGTGTGTTTAAGGGAGCTTTGTTGCGCTAAATGTGCGCAGTGTGACTTTCGCTTGATTCAACACGCCAAAGAGTACAGCCGTTAATCAAAACTGCCATATGTGCTTTAAGGTCAGGTTAAAATCATGTAATGATGTATCACTATTAATCAATCAAATAAATGTCATCTTTTCCTTGAATGTAATCCTCCTAAGAATGTAACCAGGCACAATACCTACCAGCCCAAATAAAATAAACTAACTAACTGCTCGTCTGATGACTACATCTGTATTTCTATTGAGGAGACGTGTTGCATTGGGTGAGTCGGGCTGAACGGCGGAGCCGTCAGGTGGCGGTAACTCACCACCAGGCGTCCTGCTGCAACACAGTGAACTTCGGATGGATTAATCCCAGTAGTTTTCAGAGCATAACCGAGAGGACGTGTTGGGGAGAGGAGCGTCTGGAGCTCAGCTCGTTGTTTTCTTATCCCGGGTAATAGCCAAGCCTGAATCTGAGCTACCAACACGGGAGAGTTGATGTGAAAGTCGGGACCTCGTTTTTCTTCATCCAGCTGACCTGGAACAGCCTGAGGACCAGAACACAGAACCGTCATGTTCATCACGCCTTTACACTGGCGGACTCCCCTGTTAGACCACAGTGGTCTCAGAACTGCGGTTTGTTCTGCTGAATCTTCTCCACCGTCGTTTTTTGTTATATTTGGAGCGTAAACCACGTAGCTCCTCCTCTTTGTGCTGAAGAGCCAGATCAGATCTGGGATCAGTCAGAGAGGACTGATACTGGTCCCCCACCATCCTCATCATCACCAGCTCCGGGGAAGACGGACCCTAACCCGGATCTGCACAGGAGGAAGAAACGGATAAACTCACATTTCTTGGACTGCGTCTAAAGGAGTGCAGAGAGGAGAGCAGTGATCTCACTTCTTGGATTTCTCCTCGTGTTTGTGAGTAAAGACTGTAAACTAACTGTACTCTAGTCTGCTTTCTGTGGAGTACAGTTTCTATAATATGGAAGTACTACGGTACTATGCATCATGCAAAGAGTCCATTCCAGGTCAGACTTGGATCTGCTTGTGTCGTTAGCTGATGAGTGATATAGCGAATGCCAGAGGACTAACTATGGTTGAACCGGTGGGGTTTGTGGCAGCATGGAGAGCCCAGTTCCCTGAGTCTGATCCCCCTTGCATGGAGCTAAATTCACTGAGGAACATTGAACAAGAGTTGGAGAAATGCAAGGCATCCATCAGGAACTTGGAGAAGGAAGTAAACAAGGAGCGCTTTCGGATGATCTACCTGCAGACTCTGCTCGCTAAAGAGAGAAAGTCTTATGATGGGCAGCGGTGGGGATTTAAAAGCACAGCCCACATGAATGATGGAGGCCTGGCCGGTGGCCCAGACAGCTTCACCACAGATGAGGAGCAGCTGTGTAGAGGGCCTGGCCAGACGGCCAGGTGTAAACCACATCTGAAAGCGGAGGTGGATGGTAAGGGGCCCCCAGCCAGACAGGGGGGAGGAGTGTCACCAGACTTTCCTGATCTCCCCCTGAGCACAGGCTCAGTGGCAGCTCTGAGATCCAACTTTGAGCGCATCAGGAGGGTCAACTCTCACACAGCCGGAGATGGCAAAGGGTTGTCAGTGATAGGCGGCCAGGACAAACCTTTCTACGTGAACATGGAGTACCATCACGAGCGAGGGCTGGTCAAAGTCAATGACAGGGAGGTCTCAGACAAGATCGGCACCCTGGGCAGTCAGGCCATGCAGATGGAGCGCAAGAGGTCCCTGCACTCCCTCCCAGGGAACCTGTCAGCCATCACGGGGGACGTCAGCAAGGCTGTTCAGATAGACAGATTCACAGAGGGGAACTGCAGTGACAGCGGGTCATATGATACCGCCGAGGACAGCCCACACGTCCTGAAAGATGGCGTGATCTGTTCCACTGGGGGGAAGATGGTTGAGCGGCAATCAACAGAATGCCAGCCCTACACCAGTGTGTACGTTGGGGGGATGATGGCTGACGGGGACACCCGAGTCATCCACATCAGGGACCACAGCATGGAGGAGGATACTCACCTCACCTGGCCGAGGAGCTCCTACTCTCCCGGCAGCTTTGATGACGCAGGAGGAGGCTACACACCAGACTGCAGCTCCAATGAGAACTTAACATCAAGCGAGGAGGACTTCTCCTCGGGCCAGTCCAGCCACGTGTCCCCCAGCCCCACCACCTACCAGATGTACAGGGACAAAAGCCGCTCACCCTCCCAGCACTCCCAGCAGTCCTTTGACAGCAGCAGCCCGCCCACACCCCTGTCTCAGAAACGCCTGACGCAGCAGGTGATGGTGTCCGAGGCCTCTGTCATCGGGGTCCGTAAAACGGGCCAGATCTGGCCCGGTGATGGGGTCTCCACCATGTCCAGCAGGACATGTCATGACAACAGTGTTCAAAGAGGTCAAGGTAGGTCTGCAAAACACACTGCACAACACGGCTGATTCCTCAAGCCAAGAAGAGTCTTCTAATGGGTTGAGATGAGAAAGTACTAAAAATCACATTATAGGCCCTCAAATGACCATCTGAAAGACCTGCCTCGATCTGGAATAAGTCACTGCTGTGTAAAATGCCCCTAATATGCTGACCTCATACGCTCAGTCCATCCGAAAATGTTTCCAAGAGCCAGGATTGTTCTACACTTCATTTTTAAAGCACATTTCTTGTTGTGTTTTTGCCATTTTCTTGGTTTCCAGCAGGTTTAACTACATGAGGGAAGTGAAGCGTCCGACAGAAAAAAAGAGGCCAGGTTTAATAAAGTTCATCTTTTCATCCTATTAATGAGAATTTTTTTTGATCTCCTCACAATGTTGATTCATATTGAGTGTGTCAGGGATGGACTGGTTCTTAACAGGGCCCCAGTGGTTTTGCAGCTTTTTCAGGAGTGTTTTTTTAACCCTTCATAAGCAGGCCAGCCCTCTGTTCTTGGCCCACTGAGTGCTGCAGGACTCCCACAGAGACGCTGTGACCGACAAAGCCTCCGGCTTCCTGTCCAGCCTCAGTGTTTTTGTGTCAGCACACATCAGTGTTGTTGTCCTTGGTGCTGAGTAATGAACTTAAAGGGGTTCATCTAGCGTGATAAATTTAGGGAGGTTCTTTGTTACATGAGGCGGCTTTAGGGGAAAAGCCCTGACAACTCACTCAAAAAGAGGATGGAGAGCCTTAAAGTGTGTCATGAGGCTTCCAATCAAAACGCCTGCCATCAGTGTTTCCTGTTGTGATGTGTGAACACAATAGGAGAATCACTCATTGAGCACCAGTATTGACACTTCAACAATATAACAATGCTAAGTGGGATAAGGAGAGTGGTCCAGGCTACTTGGTAATGCCAAGGACAGACGGAGAGGCGGGAATGAGTGTTCCTCTGGAGAGCATTCGGCGAAGTGAACGACTCACGAGAACACGAGTATATCGTTGCAGGTTGAGGCCAAAGAGAGATTGGGATACAGAGCTCGCATTAGGATTGAAGCTGGAAAATTGTTTGCCTCTAACCCCAAAAAAGTGTTATCCACTGTGGGTCAGATTAAACTGATGAGCAGAATAGTGCGTTGTTATATAAGGTGATCCAGTCTAAAGCTCTTTGACACAAAGCATGTGACAAACAAGCAGATAGTCTGTGATATAATCAGCATGAAATGTAAGCTATGCTGCTCGGATGGCTGAAATGTCCACATCTCTTCCCCTGTGCCATTTGTCACATACTGTCGGGATGTTTTAGCTCCGTCTTCTGTTCATTTTGCAGAAAAATAATTAAAAACAGAAACACAGAAAGTTTCTATTTCTTGAAATAATTAATGTATTTATCACCAAGAGTAATTTGCTTGAAAAACTCTAGAAGGAAAACCTGCTGTTAGAAAGAAAGAAAAGAAAGATATTCCTTTATTAGTCCCACAGTGGGGAAATTCAGTTTTACACTCTGTTGTTCACAGTACACAGTACATAGTACATATACATGTCAATGGAGAGATGTCAGAGTGAGGGGGCTGCTCCTGACAAGCGCCCAGAGCAGTTGGGGGTTTGGTGCCTTGCTCAGGGGCACCTCGGCAGTGCCCAAGAGGTAAACTGGCACCTCTCCAGCAACCAGTTGGTCTTGGTCCATGGGGGATTTGAACCCCGGTCCTCCACATCCTAACCCAAGTCCTTACGGACTGAGCTACTGCTTGTTACTGCTAGTTGAGTGATATTAAAACTGTGCTGTAGTGAGTTAGTACGGCACCTCTGTAACGTTGTGATAGACAGATTTTAATAAGAATGGTCCACATTGATAAGATAAGATAAGATAAGATAAGATATTCCTTTATTAGTCCCACAGTGGAGAAATTCACAATGCTGAATTGTTGTTGGTGCAGCAGTGGCTGAGATAGCCTCACTTTTAGTCCAAAAACGCTGGATGCCACATAATGCAATTCCTATCATATTTCTCTTATACCGTGTTTGGGTGGTGAATGTCCACGTCATTCAAGCTCCATGCCGCAGATCACAATACAGACTCAGGAGACATAATACAGGAGACGCCTCAAGACCAGTATCAGGTATTGGGCCAAATCAGTAACAATGGGGTTGATCTATGCAATTCAGTTCTTCAATTACATCCTTTTTACAGATAATTTCCCTTTGGGGATTAATAAAAGTTCATCTATCTATTATGAAGTTTTAAGTCCTGTTCAAGTTTGGACCAATAGGTAAGTGGACCTGAAGAGGTTTACACTTAGATTTTTTAGCAAGTTGCTGGTGTACAATTTATTATTTTAATAATAACAAAACCATTTTATATCTGTGTATTTATTTGTTTTGTTTAGTTTTACAGAGTTAAGAGAGAAATGTTGAAGTCCAGCCTGATGCCGTCTTACACATAACACAATGATCCAGTCTCTTCCACACAGTGAGGCTACAGCTGATTGATTAAACCCTGCTATTGGATCGGTACTCCGTATCGGCCGATACCCAAAGCCCAGGTATCGTTATCAGGGCTGAAGAAGTTGGTGTATCCTTGTAGCTTCATCAGGGCAGATTTTACCCGACTTGACAAAGCTCCTCCAGAGCCACGTTCACTCAAGGTTCACTTATTGGCCTTTTCCTCTCTCCTGTGGAGATGAAGTCAGTCAGATGTGGTTAAAGCCCTGGAGAAAGCTACTCATCAGGAATGATGGATGAAGTTTTGCTCCGGTTACTCAGCTGTTCACAGTAGTGCACCCTGTAGTCCTGATTCAGAGCTACAGCTTTAGTCCCCAGCAGACCTGTTGCTTCATGTGGACCTCGCTTTGTCGATTACCAGAATGTTTTCTGATGTCGTAATAATGGTACTGTGCACGTTGCTGGATCAGGCCTCAGGCAGGGAGCTGCTCGTTGTTGTGCTTAGTGACTTCAAATGAGCAGTTGGAAAGTTTTTTGTTGTATTAATCATGAAGCTTTCACTAAAATCTATTGAATGAGCCTGGAAAAGCCAACTTAATGTAAGTGCTGTAAAGATGCTTTGTGCTCTGGTTAGCTGAGTATTAACTGTTAGACAAAGCTGCTCAGACTGAACGATAAGTCTAAAAGAGGCCTTCTGGACTGTAGATGAACACGTGGACGTTGACGTGCTCCCTGCTGCTGGGTGTCAGTGTTTTAGTGTTAGTACGTGGCGGTCCGTCTTAGCCGGACTTACCATTGGCAACACACAAAGACGTACTGGTTGGGCTGCTATTCGGCTGCATCGCTGCGTGAAATCAGAGTGAAATAGCCAGTCTAAAACTGACACGTCTCAGGGGACCCTGTTCTCGGAGTAGAGGAATAAGGGTTGTCTCCTGCTTTCTGGATATCTAGGCCAATTGTCAAGCCTAGCTGTGAATAGAGCTGCTGATTAGCTGTGGGCCTTAAAGGAGGCCAACTCTCAGATGGGTCTATTTTGCCATAATTAATTATCATCATTACATTGACGAGCCTCCGGTCACAGCTCTCTGGAAGGTCTGTAGGTGTCGACTATCTCGTGGTTAAGAGAGATAAGAGATAAGATAAGATGAACCTTTATTAATCAGTTTTTACACTCTGTTGTTAATTTCACACAGTACACATACCTGCATTAATGGAGAGATGTCAGAGTGAGGGGGCTGCTCCTGACAAGCGCCCCGAGCAGTTGGGGGTTTGGTGCCTTGCTCAGGGGCACCTCGGCAGTGCCCAAGAGGTAAACTGGCACCTCTCCAGCAACCAGTTGGTCTTGGTCCATGTTGGGACTTGAACCGGTGACCCTCCGATTGCTAAACCAAGTCCCTACGGACTGAGCTACTGCCGCCCCCATTAACCTATTACAGTGAGAGGCCATAAGAGGACGAGGTCGGCCAAAAGGGAAATAATAAATCTCACCATTCAGAATCTTAATCAGAATCTGGATCTTGTGTTTTAGGGTGGGGTAGTCTGAGGCTCATTAATGGAAGGGGTCTATCTGAATGTCTGGGCCTCAGTCCACAGATTGGCACTACTTGCTGCCTCAGCAGGAGTCACACAGGCGCTGGTCGATGCTGCCGCTTAATCGCAGACTCATGAATATTTGAGGTTCCTGAAGGGTGCCCACAGGTCTGTGATTGTACCTGGATACCCCCGTCTGAGGTTTGGTGGTCATTCAGCTCCTCTCTTTCCTCAGTCAGTGCAGGCCGACAACAGGAAGTGTGTATATGTGTGTGTGTTACACCTGTTCTTCTGTGCAGCGTACTGGGTCAAGTGGTCACAAGCTGGCAGCCCATCAGTCCACCAGTCCACAGTCCAGCTGCTCTCGCAGTACATGAATAGTCTTTTTGTTCCTCGCTGCCAGAAAGCAGAACAAAAGTAGCTGTTTAGAAACTACTGTTCACCCTCCTGTTAGCTCCTCTTTAACGTCCATCGATAGAGCTAAAGAGAAGAGAACTCTTTGGCATCTTTTTGATCCTGCCGGCTCAGTGGTCCTGGTTCTACCCTGGCTCAGTGGTCCTGGTTCTACCCTGGCTCAGTGGTCCTGGTTCTACCCTGGCTCAGTGGTACTGGTTCTCCCCCAGCTCAGTGGACCACCACCACCTCAGTGGTCCTCCACCACCTCAGTGGTCCACCACCTCAGTGGTCCTCCACCACCTCAGTGGTCCTCCACCACCTCAGTGGCCCACCACCACCTCAGTGGACCTCCACCACCTCAGTGGTCCTTCACCTCCTCAGTGGTCCTTCACCTCCTCAGTGGTCCTTCACTCCTCCGTGGTGACACCTGATGAACTGTTCAGTGTTGTATGAGTTCAACTCTCTGGCTCGGGGAGCTTGTTGTGTCACTCACTGTGTTTCTGACTAAATGTTTCATAGTGTGAGTGGAGGAAAAGTAAATGAAAAGTAAATTTCAACCCTGGATTCCTGCGTTTGGCTGTATTTAGCCGTTTTAAAGTGGCAGTCTAGTGGATTATTATTGCACTTCCATAAAGTAAAGAAGATGCATTAAATAAGAATGAACCAGCAGTGGATGAGAAATCGTGACTTTTAGTGCCTGGTGTGGGTCAAGCTCCACAAATCCTACGTTTCCCGTAATGCAGCTGGGTTGTGTCTGTTAATTAGACCCTCTCTGCCTGGTAAACGTCCATGTTTTTCAAACTCCACGCTCCCAATTTACAGATAATCTGCAGCACCGATAACCCGATGACATCACTATGACATCGGGAGGGAAGTTGATTAGTTCTTGATTTAGCGAAACAGAGCAAATGATTTGTAAATCTCTGATAACTGGACTGTTCAATACTGAGCCCACAGCGTTAACTTCTATTTAACCAATTTAATCAACGTGCCAAATGCAAACACGCTGTAAAACCTGCGTTGCTAGGCAGATTATGACTGAGCCAATGACATCAAGGCACATCAGGTGAGGTCTGTTCACTAATATTTAATCCTATTCAGACATGCAAATGAATATTTGATCATACCTGGAGGTCACTGTGATTGTTCATGTGGCTGATTGAATTTCTGAAGTGTCAGCAGTGACAGCAGTAAGGCTGTATGAGGCTAAAGACGGTCGGGCTCCAGTACGAATTATAAAGTGGGATCAGAGTAATTCCCCAGTAAGACTAACAGCTACTGCACCATATTAGTCTGTTATTCCCTCCTGCCTCTGCAAAGCTAATCTATATGTATAGATAACACGTGCTTCCTGTACAGATGTTAATTCTAACAGACTGGAGTCATTATTGGCTTTGAGTCTCTCTGTTATGCAGCACATTACAAGCAGTCTGACCACTCTGAGCTATTTCAACTCACGCTGATTAGTAGGTGTGCCGGGCTGGGCGGCCCACTTCTGACCTACCCTGCTCAATGACTGGCACTAATTTTAGGCTGCCCTACAGCAGATCAGAGATCAGTGCTGGTGGGCCTCGCTGCCTCCGCCAGCCTGCGGTTTGAAGGGCTTTCAGATGGCCCTGGACGTGATGATTATCTGTCGGCTAACAGTTTTATAGTTTTCTGCATTAGCCACACAGAAACAGAGGTCCCAGCTACAGCATGAGGTTAAAGGGACACTCCACCAATTTTACATGTCAAAGTCAGTTTACTCCAAACACTTGTTAAATGTCTTGTGTGGCTCTGGAGTAGCTTTGTCAAGAGAAAAGGACTTGAGTGTCATCATGTCAGTAATGGTGGATTTGGGTTGGTCACTGCTAATGTTTAGCCGTGCTGTTGCCGTGGCGCCGGGGATGGTCGGTGTGCACCGCTTTGCTCCAGACTCAAATACTAAACTAAGATGGGAAACACGATAATCAATACCTCCTAAAAATCAGCATGATAGCATTGCCATTGTGAGCATGATAGCATGCTCATATTAGCATGTAGCTCGAAGCAGCACTGTGTAGCCTCACAGACCTGCTAACATAGTGTAGCCGTAGACTCTTCTCTGAGCAGAATTCCTGCTTTAACAAACAGCATTATGGGAAACGAAGGGTCCAGGAGCTGCACCACCAGCATGGTGATTCAGGTTATTGCTGTCACCCCACAGCTGGAGGGTCGCA